>JAVYIG010008655.1:0-87021 GCA_035222895.1 Strongylocentrotus droebachiensis | reverse complement strand
GGGGGCTGAAGCCTTTTGCCCGAATATCAATTTTCTGGTTTCACAATTTGGCGAGGGAGCGATACGAGCGAGCGAGCAAAAATCTGAGCATAAGTATGTTGTGTAAGTGTGATTAATCACCAAAATATACGAGACAAGATATATAAAGAGCACACAATGGGGGCAGTGCAATTTAAACTTCAAGGGATGGATTATATAGTTTTTATCGCTCTTGAAAGTCAAATAGCCCTTTCGTTTCTTTTTAGAGATAAACTCTTATCCATCCCTTGATATTTAAATTGCGCTGCCCCTATTGTGTGTTCTTTTTAAAGAGCACAAAAAGCCCTCAGGTTAGGCAGCAAGTAGCAGAAAACGCTCTTAATACTGGACTCAACATTCAATGAAATGACGCCCACATCATTGAGTTTGAAACGCACTTCTAGTCAAGAATGGTAGAAGAATCATCTGCATAAAAAGGATAGGGATTCTTGCTATACACTGTTACCTTTCTTCGCTCCAGTGATCTCAAGGCAGCAGACAGCAAGAAATTATGTAAATAATAAAAGGTCCAAAGGAGTGGTTGTTAGAAGCTTTAACTACATAAAACTCACACTCACTCCAATTTTTGACAACAAAAGGTTGTCTTGGGAACCACATCAATCTATATTTACGGATGGGGTGCAGGGGGAGAGCCTTTGCCGGCAGTCTTGTAGTCTAGTTCTGGACCCTATGTGATTTTTGTTATTCGCCGACTATAAACGTTCAGCCGAGTGATGGCCGATCCTTATTGACCGCCATATCCACTTATCGCGCTAGAATAGGCGCGATGAGTCGGCCATCACTAGGCTTAACGTTTATAGTCGGCGAATAACAAAAATCATATAGGGTCCAGAACTTGACTAGCAGTCTTGGGGCGGAGCCCCAGGAAGTTCTTGAATTAAAAAAAAAAATGGAAATTCAAATTAGTCGTCACAAGCGATAGAAATTGTTAGTTCCTCCTTGAAAGTCACAAAGCCCCTTTCATTTCATTTTAGAAATAACCTCTCTTTCTCTCTTAAAGACAATTTTATAGAACTTCTGTTTTCGTATTGTTGTACTTTCGTCCGCAGACTTCTTAGGCACATGTCGAGCCAACTCATCGGAAATGTAATCTGTAAGTGTAAATTTTAGTTTCATGTTCTTCCTTTTTTTTTTTCTTTTTTTTTCTCTCTCTCCCTCTCTCTGTCTCTCTATTTCCCCTCCATCCTCTATATTCTTCTCTTTTTAAATTATTCTCTATTTCTCTTCTCATGTTTTCCTTCCATCGTTCTCTCTTTTTCCCATTTCCATAAAAGAATACAATTTTCTCACTTATGATGGCAAAGCCATATCAATATGGCTATGTCATCATAAGTGACATTACATATGGCATGTGTTCGTAATTTGTTATTGGCGATGTACTTTTAGTTGTTAATATGTCCCCCTGTGATTAAATATCTGTTCCATTATTTTAAAAATCCAGAAAAATCGACACTTCGAGTTATTGTGTGCACAAATCAAATGGGAGTTATCCTTGGAGTGTGTGACATGCGTTACGAGTACGTGTGACATCGCACATAAATGCCAGTTGGAGATTCCCTATCTAAATACATGTATTGATCTCGATAAAACAAATATATAACTTTCTCATCAATTCTATTTCCGATTTTTCTAATACTTACACTAATCTCCAATTAAAAACAAAATACGTCGTCTACTAGCTTCCTCTCAAGACAACATTATATAAAGGCTATCTCGCGTGTCATCTCTCGATTTCAATAACTTCTTGCTTTCCTCATCTCCCAATCTATCTTGCTTTAATATTGCCCCCCCCCCCTCTCCATATATTCCAGTCTATACACTGTATAGTACAGGTAGATGCAAATATTACCAAAAATCCATTATATAAATCAAATCACACTCAGGATACAGCCAATTGACGAGAATTGCTTAAATCCTCATTTTACATGTATCATTAATATATGGTTTTCAATACAATGGCTATGGTGATGAAATGTCTAGGTAAAATGTTGATGTGTTTGTTAAAATTTATTACCATGATGCACCTTCTTGGTTTAAAAAAAGTATATTTGTTCATGCCTTTACATACCACAGTAGAAATCAATATTTTATATTTGATGCCGAATAACATTAATATTTGGAGATTATAAACACAAACAGGTTCCATAACCATTCAAGTGTTCCAAGAAAAAGTTAAGCAAACTTTGTCCTCGGTGTAAATTCACACTAGCACTAGCGAGCTCTCCGATCCAGTCTAGACTCTTCGCTTTGTGGATCGGGGGGGGGGGCAAAAGGCGCTTGTCTCTCTCCCCCCTCCTCCCCCGCCCCCGCCAACAAAAAGAAGAGAAAGAATGGAAAGGGAAAGAGGAGAGCTAAAAGGGAACAAAAAAGAGGAAGAAGAAAAGAAGGGGGAGATCAGTTCCCGCCAACAACATGTCGATCGGGGGGGGGGGGGGCGAAAGGCCCTTGCCTCACTCCCTAGCAAACCTAAAAGAGAGAGAAGGAAGGGAAGGGTAAGGGAAGGGGAAGGGAAAGGTAAGGAAAGAAAGAGAGAAAGAAGATAGGTAGGGAAGTTTAGTTGCGATTTTCCTGCCAAGACATAGATCGCGGGGGGGGGGGGCAATGGCGTACTGATGGGGGAGGGAGGGGGCTTGGGGGGACAGATGCCCCCCAAATAAAATTCAAACGTGGTTTATTTCTAATTCGATACCGGTGATTTACAAATGTTGATGAAATGACATAATTTTCCGAGATCTCTCCGCAATCTTTAGTAAATTATACATTTTTTATGCGTTTGTTGGGAAATGGCAAATTCCTGAATAAAGAAAGAAAGAATAGTGACCTGCCTTTGTCACAATTAAATTCAAACGTGGTACATTTCTAAATCGATACCGGTGATTTACAAATGTTGCTGAAATGACATAATTTTCCGAGATTTTTCCTCACTTTTTAGTAAATTATACTTTTTTATGCGTTTGTTGGAAAATTACAAATTCCTAAATTTACAGTCAGGCAAGAAATATGCTTATTTAGAGGCCTACTTGGCAGGGCCCGCAGAACGACGGGGCTCCGGGGCCTCGAGCTCCGCCCCCACTTTTTTGGAAAAAGTATACTAAAGAGAAATAGAAAGAAAGAGAGAAAGAAAGAAAGAATTGTGACCTGCCAGTGTCACAAAATAATGAGGTATCAAAATATGCTCATCTGACCGTGATTAAATGCCTAAATCCCCTGAGCTTTCGGGGGCTCTGTCCCCTGGATTCCACCTAGGGCCCTACGGCGGGCCCCTGGATGCTCTTAAATCTAATGGTAATTTAATGCCTAAAAACCCCGAACTTCTTGGGGCTCCGCAACTGGACCCCACGCCAATTAGTGTCCTGACAGTGTCACAAATAAGGTATTAAAAAAAAAATGCTCATCTGACCGTAATAAAACGCCTAAAACCCCTGAGCTTCCAGGGGGCTCTGCCCTTGGACCTAACCAATGGCCCTAAGTCAGGCCCCTGGATATTCATCTGACAGTAATGTATTGCCTAAAACCCCTGAGCTTCCGGGGCTCCGCCCCCTGGACCCCACTCCAATTAAGGACCTGCCAGTTTCACAAATAGGGTATCAAAATATGCTCATCTGATCGTAATTCAATGCCAAAAACCACTGAGCTTCCGGGGCTCCGCCCCCTCGACCTAACCAGGGGGCCTAAGACGGGCCCCTGAATGCTCAATGACCGTTATAAAATGCCTCAAATCCCTGAGTTTCAGGGGGATGCATTCCCCCTCGCTTGAAGGAGGGGGGGGGGGATGGCCTGTACAAATATCCCCCCTGAGATTACAAAAAAAAAGAGAGACAAAAAAGGAAGAAGAAGAAGAAAACAAAATGTGATTGTTTCAATTTCAGCATAATGCATGAGAAATTAGTTATTTGTGTTATGTATGTATAACTGTATAGCCTACACGTATACAGTATGTCACGATCATTAAGAGTAGTTGCACGGACGTGCGCGAACAAGCACTTCATCCCAGGATTTGATCAATTTTTCTATGATATTCAAGATATTTTATAACCCCCCTTTTTACATTTCTCAGGAGTCCAAAGAGAGAGAGAAAAAAAAACCCACCCCCTTTTTAAAGAAATCTCCGGGTGAAAAGTCAAATACACCCCCTTTTTTTACAATTCTCGGGACGGATGTTGTCGCGCGAAAAAGTACCCCTTTCCTGGAGATTTTAGGAACGCGCATGCGGTCCCTCCGATCCCGGAGTGTGTGTGTGGGAGGGGGGGGGGGTAGATGAAGACTGAAGTTCCTGACCTGGCGTGTTCAAGACTTACAGGGGCCGTTTGTCTCTTCAGATATTTCAAGGTAAGCCTGTACACATTATTATTATTTTTATATTTGAGAAAGGATTTGGCTGAGGAAATTAAAGTATTCATTAGATTTAATTAATAAACACAGTACATGTATCGTTACATGAATTCCAGAAACATTTTTTAAGAGGTGTGAAAACTGTGAACGCATCTGATTGAGAGTGATAAATAATACGGTAACTGTTGCATTGCCCAAGTCCTACTCGGTGGTTGTCATTTGTTCACACCTAAAACTTAAGGGACTAGGGGATGATATTTAAGGGCTGCAATGCATGTGATGTTTGTGTAGGTCTATGAATGAATTGAATTGAATTCAGATAAATAGGGCTTAATAAGAGTCGAAAACGGTGCAACGAATCGTCTTCTTTCTATAATAATTAAATCAAACGTCTAAGCTTTTCGCGCGGGAAGGGGGAACTGAATTCAGACAAGGATTAAGAGTCGAGAACAGTACAACCAATCGTCTGCTTTCTCTAATAATTTAAGGAAACGTCAAGGCTTCCGCGCTTCGCGAGAGAGCGGGAAACTGAATTCAGATACATAGGGCTTAATAAGAGTCGAAAACGGTGCAACGAATCGTCTTCTTTCTATAATAATTCAATCAAACGTCTAAGCTTTTCGCGCTTCGCGCGGGAAGGGGCAACTGAATTCAGACGAGAATTAAGAGTCGAGAACAGTACACCTAATCGTCTGCTTTCTCTAAGAATTTAAGAAAACGTCAAAGCATCCGCGCTTCGCGCGAGAGAGGGAAACTGCATTCAGATAAATAGGGCTTATTAAGAGTCGAAAACGGTGCAACAAATCGTCTTCTTTCTATAATAATTAAATCAAACGTCTAAGCTCTTAGCGCTTCGCGCGGGAAGGGGAAACTGAATTCAGACGTGAATTAAGAGTCGAGAACAGTACACCCAATCGTCTGCTTTCTCTAATAATTTAAGGAAACGTCAAGGCTTCCGCGCTTTGCGCGGAAGGGGTAACCGAATTCAGACAAAGATTAAGAGTCGAGCACGGTTTAACAAATCGTCTACTTTCTCTAATAATTTGATGAAGTGTCAAATCTTCAGCGCTTCGCGCGGGAGAGAGAGGGAGAAACTGAATTCATACAAGGATTAAGAGTCGAGAACGGTTCAACGAATTGTCTACTTTCTCAATAATTTAATGAAACGCCAAAACTTCCGCGCGTGAGGGGGCCGGGGGGGGGGGGGAAGAAACTGAATACAGACATGGATTAACAGTCGAGAACGGTACAGCAAATCGTCTTCTTTTTATAATAATTTAATGAAACGCCAAAGCTTTCGCGCTTCGCGCGGGAGGGGGGGGGATTCATTCAGACAAGGGTTAACAGTCGAGAACGGTACAATAAATCGTCTTCTTTTCCTAATAATTTAAGGAAACGTCTAAGCTTCCGCGCTTCGCGCGGTAGGCCTATCGCCACACCCCCTAATGAGCGCGCAACGCGCGCTCTCTGAGTGATTCGCCTGCTCACTACCGCCCCTCCCTAAAATGAGATCCTAGTTCAACGCTTGCATTAAAATATATAGCTATGATGCTGACTAAATTGACGAAATAATTCGTACATTTATGTCGTCGAGTAAAATGACCATTTGCGCATACGCAAGTACTATATATAGTCCGTAGGAAAAACAATTTAGCCTTTGGCCCCGGGTATATAGGGTTAAATTTGTGAATATTAGGACATTTAATTTTGTCGGTAATTGGGGGCTAGTTTTGTCGGTAATCGTTGGCCTCTACACCCCCCCCCCCCCCCACTAAAAAAGATCTAGCGACGCTCCTGACCATTATACATCATTTTCTATTAAAGTGATGGGACTCGAAATAAAGAGTTCGCATCTTCCTGACGAAATACTCAATCTTTATGTTACTACTTGAAAGTGTGTCGTCTTATTTCGGAGTTCATCATAATAAAACACTTTAGTTTGCAGCTGTCAGTATTTCGAAATATGTCCAATTCTTTTACTTTATGGTTGTCAAATTTGGCATGTGCGTGCATGTATGTATGCATGTATAAATTTATGTACATGTGTTTGGGTATGGGTGTGTTTGTTGTTTGTTCGTGTGTGTGTATGTGTGTGCGTGTGTGTGTGTTTGTGCGTGCGCGATCGCGCGCGCTTGCGTAAATTAGTGTGGGCGTGTGCTCGCGCTAGTATGTGATGGCTATCGCCGATCATTCCCCCCACTCCTCGGTACGGATTTACGCCCCTGCCAATTGGTGACCTGCCAGTATCATGAATAAGGTATTAAAATATGCTCATCTGACCGTTATAAAATGCCCCTCAAAACCCTGAGCTTCTGGGGGCTCGGCCCTGGACCCTCACGCCAATAAGTGTCCTGCCAGTGTCACAAATAAGGTATCAAAATATGCTCATATGGGTAATTAAATGCCTAAAACCCCTGAACTTCCGGGGGATCCGCCCCCTCGACCCCACCAGGGGGCCTAAGGCGGGCCCCTGAATGCTCAATGACCGTTATATAATGCCTCAAATCCCTGAGTTTCAGGGGGCTCAGCCCTCAAGACCCCACGCCAATTTACACTACGCTCTACCTGATTGTAAATACTTTAGCCTCCCCCCCCCCCCCCACCCACTTTGAAAAACGTTCAGCGGGGCCTGCATGTAAGAGTGGGGTGATGCGGATTTTTTTTTGTCTGCCAGCCCCCCAAACTTTTTTGCTCATTACGCCACTGAGTGTCCCTGCTAACGGTCTCTAAAATCCACGGCTCGCCGCCGGGTAGGGAAAATCGTACGGAACCCGGTGTGGTATATGTGACCTAGGCATTAACAAAAAAACTTTGAAAGAAAATTACCTGAATCACCCTAATATTAATACAGATTAGAATTCTAAACTTGCAGGAAGCCTTTAAATAAGCAGGGCTCCCACTTAGCCGAGTTGGAACCTCGAGTTGTGGCGAGCTGGCGCAATCTTATGGCAAGCCGTTTTTATTATTAATTGATATCAATAAATCAATTCTTGTTATCAAGAAATAATTTTATGTTGTAAAGCAATGGTAATTCTTGATATCAAGAATTCGATTTCGTGATATCAGGAATTCGATTTCGTGATATCAAGAATTGAATTCTTGATATCAAGAAATATGTTTTAATGATAAAACTGCTTGCCATAAGATCGCGCCAGCTCGCCACAACTCGAGGCCCCAACTCGGCTAAGTGGGAGCCCTGCTTTAGACTGTGCTGAACAAAAGGAAGGAAGCACATGAAGAGGAATATGCTAATGAGCTAACTGCACTACATATCTTTGGACATTAGCAAAGACATGACTACGACATACTATTTGGGTCAATGTTTGTTAATTTAAGTCTGAAATATAAAATAGGGATGACTAGTAACAGGCCGGGGCAGGGGTGTCGATTTGTATCCGTGGTTGGGGGGGGGGGGGGGTGATAGGTGCCAAAATATTCGGCAATGGATCAAAGTAACCAAGAGGTAGAAGCATGTGGCAGGTTGCACCCCCTTCCTTCCAAGTTATTAACTTTTTCAAGTCACTCTCAATAAAGATAACATTTCAGAGAATATAAGAGTGGTAATACAATTAATAACATATGATAAATGTAAGTCCTGACTCTTGCCTGCAGTGTAGGCCTACCAGACTGATATCATCTATTTTTAAACTAAATTTAGACATTCAAAAAAAAAATCCAATGGTGAGGGATATCAACTTGTGAAAGTATTATGTTACCAGTGGGCGCATGCATTAATAAGCAGCCAGGAAAGGTTCATGTAGATAGACAAATATTTATTTCCTGGTGATAGAAACATACATTTTATGAATATTGATGTCTCGAAACAACATTCATCGTGAAAAACCCATTCCAATATTCTGTGTAGGGTGATCTAAAAAAAAACATAGTTCTCATTAGTAAATGAAAAACATATTGCTTTTGGTTCTTCATTTGACTCTCTTCCTTCTTTAATTCAACAAACTGAATCCTCTCGGCGGCAAACTCAATTCAATGAAACAGAATATCACTGATGCAAGATTTGGTTCTCAAAATGACAGAAAACGTCCACTCCTGATCTCATACAAACTGTCTGTTTCTTAAAAACATAATATAAAACTTACGTTCCAACTACCAGCAACACACTTCCATTATCTCCTTTTTCACCCAGATATACTTATCATACCAGATACGCTCTAAAATATAAGCATAATATTTTCCTAAGGCCCTGACCAGAGCACTATTTTTTTCTTCAAAAACTATAACCAGTCTTAGAAGGTGCATTATTATTGGAAGGGTGTTATACAAAAAACTTCAAAATTAATAACATTCTAACCTTCGAAACACCTTAGCTATATTATGCCTGTTACGTTTGAATACAACACATAGGCCTACATCAGCTTTTCAATAAAACAAAAAGAAGTTGTGACATAATAATCTTTCTCCAAAATATCGAACTAGAGTATTCTGTTGTATTGCTTGTTTATGTACATACAAAGAGCTTATTTTCAAGAGGCACTAGATCCATGTGTCTAACTTAAGAAAGTACTCTTTGTTTACCCGATTTTGTTCAGGTGTCTATATAAAATTGTTATTTAAAGATGCATGTGTTCATTATTTCTCTTGTTATTTAGGTCAATAATTTTGTTCGAGGTAAATAGAGGAAAATGTTTATCATTATCTCCATTTGCTATCAAAAGATTTTGCTCCTTTCGGAAAAAAGCTCTTCAAATGTTTTACATGTAGACAAAGTTTCGTCTCCTACATGCTGTCATTTGGACGAAACCGTCTTTCTCTTACCTTTCTTCCTTTTCTCTTTCCCCTTCTTTTTTGCCTCTGCCCGTTTCTTCCCCTTTTCTCTTTTTAACAGGTAGCAAGCCCATATGGGGCCCCGTGCCCATATGGCATATGGGGATTATCTGGGTTACATGTGACATCTGCGCTAATGTATCCCATATGGAGCCAATATTTAGTAACCCATATGGGATCTATCTGGGCCAGCCCTTATGGGTCCCACATGGGAATGAGCTGGGCGTACACATAATGGGTAGAATATGAATATGCCCATATGAGTAACACATGGGGAAAATTTGGGTTAACCCACATGGGATATTTGTGGGTTAACCAATATGGGTACCAGATGGGATTAAGCTGGGCATACCCATTTGGGCCGAGTTTGGTATGGGTCCTATCTGGGTCCCATCTGTCTTATATGGGTTTACCCATATGGGTCCCATATCCTTCTTGGGTGCATATGCCTTAGGGCCCCGATGGTTTTCCATATGGGGCCCATGTTTCAGAGAATATGGGACCTACGTGGGTCCCACATGGGTTTGCTACCTGGGTTATTATCCTCTCTGTCTCTCATTATCTCTCTCTCCCACTCTCTCCTTCTTTTTTGCACTTTTGCGCTTCGCGCTTAACATTTGGCTTGTTGCTTTTTAACGCTGCGGCTTTGCATTTGGCGCACTGCATTTCTATGATGCTGTTGATTGAATAAATTCATCTATTCCTGATGAAGCCGTATTAGTGCGGTACGGTATGTCACTGAAACAGCTCCCGTAGGATTTTTGTGCCAAAGTTGATTTTTTGTTGCTGTTTGGGCTTCAAAAGGGTCGCAATTGGCCAAAAATGATGGGGTCCAAATTTTCAGATCCCTCCTTCATTTCCTGGGGGGTCCTAGACCGGGAGCCAGTGGGGGTCAACCTAGCTGGGAAGGAAACCAATTTTCATTTACACAGATGTAAAGATCGCATAGCTCCACATAACAAATTGACCGTCTGGCATGTTCTAAGTGGTGGGTGTGGCCAGGGAGACGCCCCCACCAAAAAAGTGGCCCTTTTGACGACAAAATAGTATTATGTAAATAATATTTTAAGAAAACCTTGAACCACCATGAGTTTGGTGTCATATGAAAGAGAGTTAAATTATCTACATTTTGATACCAATTTCAAAGAATTTGGGATTAATTAACATCGCAAATTTAAGTAAAAAACATGATTTTTGTGATTTTTTTTGAAAAATTGAATTTTATCAAAAAACATTATTTTCCATATATCAAAATCGGAGAATTGCATTTTTTCATAACTTTCCAGGAATTTGCTTATGTACAACTACAATATCCTGTGCTAGGGATAGGTTTATATGTCGTTTCAATAAAAAGTTATAGCAATCCAAATTTATTGATTTGATTTCCACAAAAACAACATTTTTGCCCACATGTGTATTAACTGTATGCATATACGTGCATTAGTGTATAAGGACCTGTTTAGTGTGTTTACATCGAGTTTTAAAGATAACTTTGAACTAAAACCTCTAATCACCATGTATTTGGTGTCAAAAGAGGGATAATTAAAATACCTTCATTCTGATATCAATTTCAATGAGTGATGTAGTGTGTCATAATCTTGCCAATGCCCAAGACAAGTTAGTGCATCGATCAACATCTATACAGTGCGTCCCAGAAAAAACGAAACCGAGAAGTATCGATGTTTTATCATAACTTAATCACAACCATAATTAATGAATGATACATATTTGGAAAGCTTAGAGTCTCCTCTTTCAGTTGATGCTACTCAGATGATGCATATTTCACGCATGAGTGATTAAAAGCAATTTGAAGGAAGGAAACCAAAAAGACATTTGGCGGGCGGTATCTGAATTTCGAAGAAAAATTCACATTTCTAGAAAGTTGAGGTTCTGCCCTTTCATATGACACCTCAATCAGGAAAAATGAGCGAGGAATAACAAAGTTCTGTATGTTTAAAGTAGCCCTTACATTTTCATAATTTTATCAAACGAATTCGTTTTCACTGGGTGCCTGCCGTAGCAAAAGCAGATTTGACAAAAGACTTAACTCCGTTTCGTTGACATTCAGCCATGCATGAAGACGCTCGTCTACGGCTGATTGTCAACGAACCGGAGTTAAGTCTTTTGTTAATTTCGTTTATTGATACGGCAGGCAGCCAGTGAAAACGAATTCGTTTAATAAAATTATGGAAATGCAAGCACTACTTCAAACAAACAGAACTTTGTCATTCCTCGCTCAATATTCCTGATTGAGGTGTCATATGAAAGGGCAGAAACTCAACTTTCTTGAAATGTGAATTTTTCTTCGAAATTCAGATACCGCCCGCCAAATGTCTTTTTGGTTTCCTTCCTTCAAATTGCTTCTAATCACTCATGCGTGAAATATGCATAACGTGAGTAGCATCAACTGAAAGAGGAGACTCTAAGCTTTCCAAATATGTATCATTCATTAATTATAGTTGAGATTAAGTTATGATAGAACATCGATACTTCTCGGTTTCGTTTTTTCTGGGACGCACTGTATAATATAATATAATTTCGCCATATTTGGTTTAATGGTTTATTTAAATTCGGACAAGTTATACAAAAAAGGGCGACCACTCACTGGAAGCATTGCAAAAGTACAGATTTACAGTTTTGGAATACTCTATACACTTTTAAACTGTTTTAAGAAAAAAAAAATCACGAAAGAAAAGTATCACTCCTTCATAGAACCCATATATTACTTTCCATCATTAAGGATTCAAGACATAATGAAAAGATGCATGAATACCAAAACACTTTAACCAAATACAAATATTTTGTCTGCTATACTGTACAAATGAATTGGAGAGGAAATAGCCAAAATGAAAAACAAATGATATTTAAAACACAGAGTGAGTATAGGTATACGTATAATAATTTATTGTCCTTTTCAGGAAATTGGGTTTCCACTGGTTACAGAGTATTACAATACAAATATATAGATGAAATAGTACAGGACAGTGATAAACATACACATATGATAAACATACATAATAAATGAGGTAATATATAATGTAAGCCACGGTATATATGGTGGTTATAGAGGTAATATCAGAGGTGGCAACAAATAAACAATGTCTTACAAGTATGGTCCTTCCATGGACCTAACACATGGAACTCCAAACCGACGAAGGGATGCTGCCACGACCAACATTAAAGATAAGGGTGAGTCCTGGTTTAAAAAAAAATGAATTCTCACCGAATCAAACGAAACTTAGACTGAATGTTCAAGATTACAAATACATGTCATTTGCCAAACAATTTTGGTAGAAAATGTATACTGGCTGAGTAATGAGCATAGAAAGATTAGTAAATCAAGGTTTAGTAGCCCCGACACCATTTATGTAGTCACATATACATCTTTATGTGTACAGTGCTTGTTAATTTACCACACCTTTTCTTTCACAATGTAATCGGATGCCCAGAACTCTAATCTATCTTTAACTGTACTGCGTCTGTTTCGTTACTTTGTTCTTTTTTATATTAAATTTTATGTTTTTATGTTTTTGTCTTCTTCTTGTTTCTTGTTTTCGGATCTGGGAGATGTTGTTGTTGTTGTTTGTTCTGTTAGTATTTTGTCTCTCTGTTTTTCTTAGCTGCAATTGACAAAACCTGGTCAGAATTGCTGGTCTATTGTTGTATGGCATATGAATCTGTTTATGCAAATGTTATTTTTAATGTGCTATATAATATAAACATATAACTTACATTAAAAAAAAGAGATACAAATTTCTAAAATTATATACACTGTCTATTTACAATTTATGTATTTATATGATCAGTATGTTACAAAAAGTATGTATCAGTTGATTATCAATTATTTATATGATATGTTGCAAGTCGTTTAAAAAAAAAACAGAAAAAGGTGTGTAAAAAGTTGTTTTGCTAATATAACAAAGAGCGAAATTCTTGACCTCGCTTTTAGAGCTCATTATAAAAAATATCTGCAAGACACTTCTGATACTGCATGGTCAGGCGGGGTTTGCTTTCGGTCTGTATCTCACGACCACTATGAGGAGGAGAACGATGACGTCGATGAAAGCTAATAGTTTGAACGTTGCGTCGTAAGACGAGAAGCGATCCGCAGTCATGCCTGCAAAAACAATGGGAGAAATTTGAATAGACCATTTTCATATGAATACCAATGAATGAATCCTTTACATTACAGTCAATTGATCAATCACTAGTTTGCTCTAATTTCATTTATTGTGTTATCTTATTAAAACCTGAGCGGAATGTTCTTCTTTAGAAAGAGTGATCCACAATTCAATCCAATCTATTTGTTCAAAATTAAAACGAGGCCTTTTAACCGCTTGATGCGCAATGAAAAAAAATCACTTGTGAAAATTCTTTCCATGACATATATTGTGTAAGTGAATATTCATTTGATGATGACTATTCGATTTTAATAGATAGTAATGTATATACATTTGAACCCCCCCCCCCCCCACCCGAGATTGTCTTAAGCAGGGCTCCCACTTAGCCGAGTTGTATTAGCGAGTTATGGCGAGTTGTGGTGAGTTGCCTCAAAGTGGCACTCGCAATAACTCGCGAACAATTCGGTATGGCTTAGCGTAACTCTTTACAACATTCCACGACTCTCCTCGAAGTCGCGAGCAGTTCCAAAATTTTGAACATGCTCAAGAATTTCCCCCGATTCGCGCTGCACTCTTCATAACTCGAAGCAACTAGCCACCTTATGAAGAGTGCAGCGCGAGCTTGTTACGAGTAATGCGAGTATATTACGAGTGTTTCAAGTTTCAAGTTTCAAGTTTATTTTCCACATGTTCATAAAAAACAACAAGTATACATACATGTTCAAACATATAAAAAATACAGTATTAACAAACAATAATATTAAGAGAAACAAATAGCGAACAAAATCTAAGAACAACTAAATACATGTATATAAAAAAACATGTGGGGGGACCAACAAAGGCCAGGGGCCTGTCGAGGCTAATCCCCAGAACAATATTAGATATTTTATATATAAAAACAAACCAAAAACAAAAACAAACCAAAAGCCCACAAACAAAAGCGACGTACAGTACATGATAAAACAAAATTAAGTTGGCAAATTAGACAGGCAAACAAAAAATTATATTGTACCACTATAAGTTTGAGAATTGTTTTTATGTAAAATATACAGTTTAAATTTACGTTTAAAATTAGAAAGTGTCGGACTGTTCTTAATCTCTACTGGTATTGAATTCCAGGATTTTACACCAGTGTAAGAAATTGTTGTTTGAGAGAAACTATATTTATATAACGGTAATCTTAAGTGATTTGAATTTCTGGTACTATGGCTATGAATTGTACAATTTGAAGTGAAATAATTATTAAAACTATCTGGTAAAATGTTCTTAAAAAAGGAGTACATAAAAATTGCAATTTGCAAACTACACATTTGATCCACTTTTAAAATACTCAGCTGCTGAAATAAAGGGGTTGTGTGGGCAAGAGGTTGTGAATTGCAAATAACACGTATTGCACGTTTCTGGAGTACTCCAATTCTCTTTCTAAGATACAGTGCACTGTTACCCCATACAATATTGCAATATGATAAATAAGGTAAAATCATTGTGTAATACAGAGTTAAAAGAATCCTCATTGGAACAACACTTCTTAATCTATTCATTACCCCTACGGCTTGAGAAATTTTTGCACAAATGTCATCGATATGTAATTTCCATGTTATTTTAATATCATCAATTGTAACTCCTAAAAATTTTGTTTGTTTAACTTGTTGTATTAAGCAATCTCCAATAAATATTTGTATTAAGTCTTCATTAATGAACTTATTCTTAGGTTTGAATATCATGTAACAAGTTTTATCAATATTTACAGCCAATCGATTAGCAGAGAACCACTTAGTAACATTTTTCATTTCTACGTTCAATACATTATTAACTTCTGCTACATCATTACCTGAAATAAAGAGACTTGTGTCATCGGCAAAGATAATTGAGTATAATACATCACTAATAAATTGAAGATCATTTATAAACAATAGAAATAATAGGGGCCCCAAAACGGATCCCTGGGGCACACCAACAGATATATTACATAAATCAGATTAACAACGAATTCATCTCGAGTAACAACGAATCAATGAAAATTTTGAACATGTTCAAAATTTTCGCTGATTCGTTGTAGCTCGTGGTGAACTTGCTTAACACTCGTAATGTACTCGCATTACTCGTAACAAGCTCGCGCTGCTCTCTTCATAACTCTTAGCAACTCGCCACCTTATGAGGAGTGCAGCGCGACCTTGTTTCGAGTAATGCGTGTATATTACGAGTGTAGGCGAGTTCACCTTGAATTGCAACGAATCGGGGAAATTTTTTGAACATGTTCAATATTTTGGAACTGCTCGCAACTTCGAGGAGAGTCGTGGAATGTTGTAAAGAGTTACGCTAAGCCATACCGAATTGTTCGCGAGTTATTGCGAGTGCCTCTTTGAGGCAACTCACCACAACTCGCCATAACTCGCTAATACAACTCGGCTAAGTGGTAGCCCTGCTTTTCTCTGCATACAGCTTACTCCCTATAATAAAGGGATAGAGCAACGTCGATCTGGCGCTGCTCAGTGGCTGCCGGGCTCACGATCAATTGGGCAAAATTTGGAGTGGACTGTTAGGCTATTATTATTATTATTATTATTATTATTATTATTATTATTATTATAATTGCTGCCTTCTATCGCCATCACTGGCGTACTGGTGGGGGTGCTTGGGGGGGCTTCAGCCCCCCCAAATAAAATTGAACCATGACATATAGTGGGGGAAATTGAATTCAGACAAGATTGAGAGTAGAGAACGGTACAACGAATCGTCTTCTTTCTCTAATAATTTAATGAAACGGCAAAGCATTCCGCGCTTTGCACGGGAGGGGGGGGGGGGGGAATTGAATTCAGACTAGGATTAAGAGTCGAGAACGGTTTTGATGAAACGCGAAAATAATTTCAGACAAGGATTAAGAGTAATAATTAAATAAAACGACAAAGCTTCCGCGCTTCGCGTGGGAGGGGGAAAACTGAATTCAGACGAATACACGATAAAATGAATCGTCTTCTTTCTCTATAAATTTAATGAAACGTGATAGCTTCCGCGCTTCGCGCAGGATGGGCGAAAATGAATTCAGACAAGGGTTAAGAGTAATAATTTATTGAAAGACAAAGTTTCCGCATTTCGCGCGGGAGGGGGACTGATTTCAGACAAGGATTAAGAGTCGAGACCGGTACAACGGATCGTCTTCTTGCTCTAATAATTAAATGAAACGTGAAAGCTTATGCGCTTCGCGCGGGAGGGGGGGGGGGGGAACTGAATTCAGACAAGGATTAAGAGTCGGGCTTGGAACATTGAATCGTCTTCTTTCTCTAATCATTAAATGAAACGTCATAGCTTCCACGCTTTGCGCAGGAGGGGCGAACCAAGAATTAAGAGTCAATGAAGGTACAACGGATCGTCTTCTATCTCTAATAATATAATGAAGTGTCAAAGCTTCCGCGCTTCGCGCGGGAGGGGGGGGGGGGGGGGGGGGACTGAAAAAATTAATTAGTTCCTGGCCCCGGGTTTATGGGGTTAAAATTATAGGCATTTGGACATTGGCATTTTTATATTTGGTGGTAATTGGTGGCTCGTTTTGTCGGTAATCGGTGGCCTCTACACCCTTTCCCCCTCCCCCACTGAAAAAGATCTAGCCGCGCCCCCGATAACGACACAGTTTATACACTCGAGATAATTTTTGCAAGTACTACAGTGAAGTACCGGCATCAAAGCATAATCTATACAACGTCTCACGACGTGTCAGATCACTTTTCTCTAACTTCTAACGAATCCCCTCCCGCGCAAAGCGCGGAAGCTTTGCCGTTTCATTAAATTATTAAAGAAAGAAGACGATTCGTTGTACCGGTCTCTACTCTTAATCTTGTCTGAATTCAATAAGGCCTCTTTTTTTCCAGGAAGTGCCGGTGGACATTAATGCGCCAAATGTGGTTCTCAAATTGCAAAAGATCCCTACTCTTGGAAGGGGTAGGAGAAAGCAATTTGACGTCATATTATATTACTCCAGGAAGCAGGGGCGTCGCCAAAGGGGGGGTGAGGGGGTGCGACACCCCCCACCTGTCAGGATATTGTCGGTAAAATTGCGCTGCCGTCGGAAAAAAGAGAAAAGGGGGAGGGAAAAAAAGAGAGGGAAAAAAAAGAGAGGGAAAAAGAGAGGGAAGGGGGAAAGAAAAGAAGAAAAAAAAGGAAAGAAAAGAAAGAAAGGAAAGAAAAGAGAAGAAAGAAAGAGAAAAAAGAAAAAGAGGGAGGAGAGGAAAGAAAGGAAAAGAAAGAAAAGAAAGAAAAGAAAAAAGAAGAAAAAAGAGTGAAAGGGAAACAAACGAAACGGGGGGTGAAAGAGAGGAGAGAGAAGGGAGGTAAGACTCCGAGAGAGGAGGAGTGGGAGTAAAAGAGAGAGGGGAGTTGTTGGGTGGAGTCGTCTCGTCGAGGGAGCAAGAAAGAAACGGGTAAATATGTTGCTGTATTGGGTCAGCTGTGTCGGTATTCTTGATCGATCCTCGTGTACTATATCAATGCAGAAGTTTGAAGTCGGTGAGATGTATATTGTCGGTCGGCCGACAAGTTTTTTTCCCTACAAACTGTGTCTTCTTATCCGCTGTGACGACTTCGAGAGTGACTACAACTACAATACTTGTTTTTTCTCGAAGTTTCACTTTTCTATAATATTAGCTAAAGAAATCAGAGGTTTAAAATTTTCGGGAAAACTAAATTCAAACAAGGTTTAAGAGTCAACAACGGTACGACGAATCGTCTTCCTTTCTATATATTGTGATGAAACGCCAAAAATTCCGTGCTTCGCGCGGAAAGGAAACTTCATTTAGTCGAGTCGAGAACGGTACAACGAATCGTCTTCTTTCTCTAATAGTTTAAGGAAACGTCAAAGCTTCCGCGCTTCGCGCGAGAGGGGAAACTGAGTTCAGACAAAATTAATAGGGCTTATTTAGAGTCGAAAACGGTACAACGAATCGTGTTCTTTCTCTAATGATATGAGGAAACGTCAAAGCTTTCGCACTTTGCGCGAGAGGGGGGAAACTGAATTCAGAAGAATAGGGCTTATTAAGAGTCGAAAACGGTACGACGAATCGTCTTCTTTCTCTAATAATTTTAATGAAACGTCAAAACTTCCGCGCTTCGCGCGGGAGGGGGAAGCTTCATTCAGAAAAGGATTAAGAGTCGAGAACAGTACACCGAATCGTCTGCTTTTTCTCATAATTTAATGAAACGTCAAAGAGGGGGGTGGGGGATGGGAGGGGGTGGGGGAACTTCATTCAGCCAAGGATTACTAGTCGAAAACGGTAATTAATCGTCTTCTTTTCCTTATAATTAAAGGAAACGTCTAAGCTTCCGCGCTTCGCGCAGGAGGCCCATCACCCACACCCCCTAATGAGCGCGCTTTTAAGTAATTCTCTTGCTCACTACCGCCCCTCCCTTAAATAAGATCCTAGCTACGCGCCTGCATTAAAATCTATAGCTATGATGCTGACTAAATTGAAGAAATAATACGTATATTTATGTCTTCGAAGAAAATGACCATTTCGCGCATATGCAAGTAATAAAGATAGTCCATATGAAATTTTTTTTTAGCTTCGGCCCCGGGTTTATAGGGTTATTTGTAGATATTGAACATTTAATTTTGTCGGTGATTGGTGGCTAGTTTTGTCGGTAATCGGTGGCCTCTACACCCCCCCCCCCACTAAAAAAGGTCTAGCGACGCCCCTGCCAGGAAGTGCCTGAAAATGCGTCTAATTTGGTTCTAAAATTGCAAACGCTTCTTACTCTGGGAGGGGGCCAGAATCCCCTCCCAGACCCACCCCCTGCTTGGTCACTCCACTCCCTCGCCGTTAAAGCCTCGTTCTGTCGCTTCATCGTTTTACATTTCAACCCTTGCCATTTTGTGCACCCCCCCCCCGGTAAGAAATTCCTGGATCCGCCACTGATGCCCATACCCCTTGACCCCCGCCGGGCTTTGCCACTAGACCCCATTTCGAGAAACGTTCAGCAGGGACTGCATGTTAGAGTGGGGGTGATTCGGATTTTTTTGTGTCAGCCCCCCCAAACGTTTTTGCTCATTACGCCACTGATCGCCATCATTCTACTACTTGTCTGCTTTTGACATCTGGTATATGTCTTCCTCCAATGGGCGTGGCCTTGATATCCAAGGCTTCCAGCATCGCTCATAATATGTCAATTTATCCCACAATAACCGGTATGAAACTATACTTCAAACCTACTAAAATATTTTATTTTTGTAAACAGTTAGAACTATTCATTTCTTAATCATGCCATAGTAATTGAATTCCAAAACAACGGTAAGAATCTTGGGGAGGGTGCATTATTAAAATTCGGTTGCTCTTATCAAATCATTCTTTTTGCTTTAATGAAGGTTATCTTTCTTTTTTTAAATTGCGATTGCTTAAGGAAATATATTTGAATGGCCCATTTTTAAATAGGATTGTAGTGATTCTTTACCACATAAATAGCCGCCAAGAAACAACCCGAATCCGATAAATATTTGGTCGACTGCATAGGCAACATCAAACTTCTCGGGAGACGCTCTATCCCTCACAACCAGCTGTCCTAACACCGACCGAACTGATATCGACATTGCGGAGATACATGACGTCGACAACATGACGTAGTAGTTGAAGAAATAAACGTCGCAAAGAAGAGCGGCGATGTTCAGGATTGTAGCGAAGAGATAGAGAGTGACAGGTTTGACGAGGCTGTTGGTAAGGACGCCTGCCGCAGCCCTGCTTAAGGCAGTCCCTATTGCAGCTGAGAAAGTGACGATAATGGTGTTCCGGACAGAGATCCCCCTCTGCAGAGCATGGGGTACAAGAAAGGAGTGCCAGCCGCTCCAAACAATATCAAACGCGAAACTTACACAAAGTATCACATTGAACACAGGATCCACGTAAAAATCTGATTGGCGAAGGCTGTTGGCGATTGAACGAACAACTCCAATATCATCACTGTTGTCACCTTTCAAGAAAAGTTAATTGTAAAGGCAGAAAAATGAATAAACAAGTAATTGAATATCCGAAATACATTTGGTATGTTTTTGTTCCTCTTCACAGTACACATGGTTCATGACGGTCTAATTTTTCTTATACCAATTATTAAAGATAAAATGATACAAAAATAGACATTATTATTTAAAATTCCCCTCTTATCATAAAGACTATTATATAATTCAAAGAGTAGAAAATGGTATGAGTATTGAGCTGTATATAATTAGTTTCCTGTCCTCTTAACACAGTTCGTCCTTCGAAGGGTGGGTATTTAAAACCCTCGACCGTTTCCAAAATAATAAAATCTGTTTCCGAGGTGGGGCACCTGCATTATCAATCAAAGCATTTCTGTTTAAGTATAACAGGATAACATCTTGCTGACAACAAATTTATAATTCATGCCAGTCTTCTTAGACTAGACAATCTCGGCTACAGCCCACGAGACCGATAGCCCACGAGACTTACGATGTAGGTCTAGCGAATCTTCTGACAAACTGTCACCATGGCCGAAGGCCTATGAGACCAAAAGGACACAAGACCGACATGCTGGACTTCTTGGCCTTTTGACAGCATTTGTAAAGGTTCACGATACCGATAATGTCGGTCGCATGAAACTGCCGGTCTCTTGGGCTGTCGTTCTACTAATATTTTCCGGTCGATCTCACCCTTTGTGTCCTGACAGGTGCTGCTTTTGCATTCTACCCCCTCGTTACCCCCTGGGGGCGAATTTGGGACACGTCGAAAACCTTTTCTCTGTTTGCTACTCTCATCTGTATACAACTTAATTGCCATGCCAACTGGGATAATATTAGCCATCAGAGCGCTTATGATGAGCAGTCCTCCTCTCCATCCGTAAGCTTCACGCAGGAGTTCAGCTAAGAGCGGTAACAGAACCATTCCGGCACCATATCCAGTCAAACCAAGGCTGTAAAGTAGGTTGAATTTCTCCTTAGCCACACGGTGCAATGTCAGGGTACAACATATCATTACTATACAGTTTCCAAGACCTGTTTAACATCAAAAGAAAACATGTGGGACGATTTACATTAAATTACTATATCTAGATATAAAGCATAATCACTCAATTAGATGTACGCCATGTTTCAGAGAAGGTATATCGTACCTACCTAGCCAGGTAGGTATATCATAATGTATCAATATGCTAGCTTTCTGATTTGGCAGAGCTGCGGGCATTCAGCTATAAGGGAGTTTACAGATAGCACATGGTACAAATGACCCCAAATATTCACAGATCTTTTACACATGGAGAAGTTCCACTTTGAGCATATTAGAATAATAACTGCCAAAGTCCTAAATGTGCTTCATGAATACCATTTGTTTGCCCTCTTGAAAAGAATACTTCTACCTGCGTATCATAGAATGTACCGTTGGTGCATAAATCAATAATGTTACATAACTTTCCTGAGCGCATATCCAGTATTCATCTCTGTGGGTTTTACCTTTTTGGTACAAATGACCTTTATCTGCCCATGCGCAGATTGTATCTGTAAATTCCCTTATTATACCGCTACGTCTACATTACCAGACAATAGCAAACACTTTAGCGGGCAGTTGCTATTTTGTGCGTCAAACAATTACAAATAAATGCGCATAATATTCACAGTGCAAACGCACAATAAAATGTCATCAGTACGCAAACTATTTCTTTGGAGATATTCGATATTCGAGAAGCGAAAAGAATGATTTGATGAGAGTAGGTTAATTTACATTCCCCTTCGAACTCTTTACGAAAAAAATATAATGTAATCAACGGTTTGGTTAAAAAAAAAGGGAGTTTAAACATTTTTAGTAGGTTCAATAGACAGCTTCTTACCGGTTATTGAGAGATAGATTGAAATTTGAGCGTTGCTGGTTGCCATGGATGTCAAGGCCACGCCCATCGGAGCGAGACATGTACCAGATATCAAAATCAGACGACGAGTCGAACGGTGACGAAAGAGGGCAGCAATTATCGGACCTGTATGCAGACAAGAACACTCTCAATTTATATACAGTCTCTATGTATATCAAATAGTTATCATCAAATGAATATTCATTTGGTAATATATTACAATAATATTATTATCATCGATTATTTAGGAGAGCTATAAACAAAAACAAAATACCATTGAGCTTACAAAATAACAGATTGTGAAAGGAAACATAACTTTTCACAATCTGTATGCTTCCTAAAATAGGTAAATCGTATTAAATTACGAAAGAAAGAAGTATGTTTTAAGGATCTTTTGAAAGTGTCAAGTCAGGTTAATTTGTTGATGGAAAGGGGGATATTGTTCCACGTTTTCAAATAAACCACTGTCAAATAAGAATCTGGATTTGGGAATATTTAAGTTATGATTTTCAGTTGTTGAGCGAAGCTTCCGAGCTGGTTTATATATACTTGGAGGGTTTCATTCTGAGGGACTCAGGCTAATGAGCAAGTTTTCCACCAGGATAAAACATCTGACGTCACGATCCGTCTATATCAAGTAGTACTATTCTCAGATACTCATAAAAAGTTATGTGCGGTACCGTACAGTGCAGATATGCATGAGTAGATCTGAACATTTAAGCTTTAGCGATAAAAGATGGAATAAATAAAAAAAAATCTTTGTTTTCTGCCGTAATTAGTTACTGCTCAAGTTTCAGATACACATTTCCAAGATATCTAGTACATGTTAAGGTGCTTCCCAGACGGAGACCACGGAATTCAAAAACTAAGCAAGAAAACAGGCCTCGGCCCATGGTCTAATATGAATAATTGAGATTACATTCTCACCTGGAAAGTGGCAGAATGCAACGAAGAGACCAAGAGCAATTCCGATATTCGTCGATGTAGTTCCAATACTAATGTTGATATCTTCCAAGTAAATTCCAATGGTCTTGATAATACCTATACTACTGGATGTCCTTAAGAAGGTACACACCACCAAAGGTAAACTTGGAGAAGTTAAAATCTCATGAAAACGACCCATGGTAGGCTATGATAAAATCATTACACAAAAAATGAACGTTGTTGTTGTTGTGCTTCACTTATGGTAGCTGGTTTAAACGACAAGGAAAATAGACGATGGAATATTGATATAGCTCCATAAATATCAGTGGACCCATTGTCCTGTCTGAACTGCGTCATGGTCAAGAATAATGAACTTTTGTTAGAAATAGTTGGTGTGGATCGCGCACGGACAATGTATTATTATTTAGCGTTACCTGTGCCTTAGAGATGACAAGCGAGCTGAATCCCTGTATAAACGTAATACTAACAACCCATTTTATTATATGATTATATGAATTTCTAAACGCTCTCGTTTTATGAATACTTTTATCGGATTGCTTATATTTTTGTTACTAATACTATAGGCCCTACTAATTATATCATTATTATTATTATTATTGTTATTATTATTAATATTATTATCATTATCATTAGTATCATTGGTAATTTTCTAAACGTATAGAATTACATTAATACAATAATGCATTGATAAAAATGAGTTATATTGCAATGTAGTCATAATACATGTAGGATCTAGACTGAATGTCCTAATTTGTCACGGCGCAATCCGTATCTATGTGGCTCTGAGCAGTGTTTATCAACAGCGCCCACTCGTGGTGACTATGAACGTAACATTTCTAAGAAGACGAAATTGCTTTCAACTCCATAAGTAAAAGAACGTTCGGTTGCAATGAAAAACTGTATCTATATTCATATACTCTGAACGCTGAATGAAAATGTAGACCTATATAGGCTTTCAAGTTTTCCGTCTCTATTGTATCGTACATAAAAGCATGGATGTAAATAAATGCATTTGATGAGTTGGCAATATAGAATGTAACAAGTGACCTACAAGGTAATGTAGCGCCTTGAGCATCTCTTGGGGTGGATATGTGCGCATTATAAATGTTGTTATTATTATTATTATTATTATTATTAATATCAGTTAGTTGATCAATCTTCTCATTTATTATGAAATGTATAATTTCTTTATCTAGATTGTCATCATTCTGCCTCTATATCATTATTTCTCGTTCTCTCCTTTTAGCCTCGTCCCTCAATTTCTTTTTTGTTCTCTCTCTCTCTCACACACACACACACATACACACCCTCTCTATTTCTCTCCTTCATATGATTATATTGTGGTATTACTATGGTATATGTCTGAATTTGTAAAGCATTTTGTCTTTTGTCATTTTACCTTGGAAAATCAATGTAATTGATCCCCTGAGCTGCCATCTCGAATTCTTTGAATAAATACCAATACACTTCAATTTAAATCAATATTTGTTGAACCAAGTCTTTATTATATGTTGTTTGAAACAAAATAAACTACATTGCTGTAAATCAAATACAAAATATTCGTTGGTGTCTTATATTGTTGACATTTCTTTTGTAAGGACTCGAAAATGAACCGGGCTAGACATGGGAGAGATAGCCCTTCTTCTTTAAGTTGGGAAAATTTATATACACTGCACATGTACATACATTTCTACAATAATGTATTTATTTTTCATCACTAGAAATTTTCCTCTCTTTCTATGTTATGCCGTGCTGGTCAACAATGACAAATCAAGCTATAATGTGTAATTTCACTTAGCTGACAGAAATACTAAACATGTAGGTTACATATGACAACACATAACTTGATAGCAAAGACTTTCGAGAAAAAAGCCTAAAGCCAGTCGAACAGAGATTCCCCATGGCAATCATTAAAATAACATGACAATACGCATTATGTAATTGAGACACGAATTCCGCTACCACTACAATAGGGTATTGAAACTTACCTTTCATGGAATTATCGAAAGTCTTTGAAATCGTGTTAAATTAAGGACTACAGAACATGGGAACCGTGCTGCTTGTGAATGAAGTTTTGGGTCATGTTTTGGGAAAGAACGCTGACATTTTTAGAGTGTGCAGAATGACTGCACTACGTATAGCTACTTGCGCCCTCTATATAGCAAACAGTGCCTAATCGGTGACAATTGGTCCCCCACCATCCTCTTTTTCTTATGTTAACTGAGAGCTTTTTTGATGAAATAACCACCTGTCAGTGACCATGCAGGGAGGTCTAATCCCTCCTGGCCAAACGAGTGCAGTGGGGCTTAAAATGCACATTACAAAGCAGAGAACGGCCAAGGCACCGCAATCAATGATACCCCAGTAACTCCAACTTTTGTTCAATTACAAATGACAAAAATCTGGGGGAAATGTGCTGATAACCAATCAGAAGCAAGGATTTCACTAGCTTGTAGCAAAAACTTTCATTTGTCACTGATGACAAGTTTTGTGAAATGGGGCCAGATGGAATAGAGACAGAGCAATGAAATTATATTACAGGTATGTTAAATCTGAGATGCATGGCCCTACGTGTTATCCGTGTCTGTGATATGGTGTAATATTGAAGCCCTAACAAATTGTGCTTCAAAATAATCTTGAAGTGCATCAACAATTTAAAAATCTTTGAGTGACCGGTTTTACCATTCTCATTTTCCCAATAGAATGCAGTGTTGTGAAAACCGTTTGGCAAACGCGAATTTTGATTTCGATTTTCAATCATAAATATCTTGATAATCTAAGAGGCGATCGGCATGTAAAAACTCATTGGATTCCTGACTGACCTGAAGGTTTATAATTACAATTGCAGCATGAGCTAAATAAAAGTTTTTTTTTAGAATCTGAGCCAAAGATACCCAATCCCTTAAAACCGAACGACGATTCAGTGTCGGTTTTGCGCATAAGCCGCATTATGTGATTGCGCAGTCGTGTATATATATGGAATCCCAATCGCATTTGATGGGGAGCAATTCCCCCGCGCGTTTCTTCGACTAAGCCCATATACCGCTGCGGCAGACGATCTTCTACAGTAGTTAACGAGCGTAATCCACATTATCTCCACTCATCATTCCGAATATATCACTCTCTTCCTCTCTCTCTCTCTCTCTCTCTCTCTCTCTCTCTCTTACGCACTCCCTCCCTCCCACCCTACTACCCATCCGAGATGGCTCGCGCTCCGCACGCGCGGATACTAAAACGCTCATTCATTCAACCTTCCCCATTCCAACACATGCATTTTGATTTGTGAACGCGAGTTCGGCGGTTGGACAAGCTAGCGAGCCCGGGTATAGTGATTAACCAGTGACGAGGGATTTGCCCCAGAATACCTCACCACATAGATCTAGTATCGGATTGCATTTCATTACTCTTCACCGGGTGAATTATTACTGGACACGCGACCGAGAATGGCGGCGGTAGAGGTAAGTCCTAGCAACAATTATTTTCTCCTATTTCTTTAGAAGTGTTCGTATTTTTCGACAGTAGAGGCATAGCTGGGAATCTTTTATTTGCATGGTTTTCAATTTTATTTTACCGTGACTGCGAGTTTTGCTTCGTCCATATGAGTCATTGTTATTGTTTGAAATCTATTATCAGATCGAACTGCGATAATGCTCATATTTCTGCTTCAAGTAACGGCGGCAACATTACCGTGTTGTATGGAATACCAGGGTTTTCTATTATTTACTATTAAAATCCCTGGGTAAACATTTTTGTGACACTGACAGAGAGCAGGAAAAACAAGGTAAAACATGATAAACGGAAACGGGTAGGATAGGAAGAGATTGAAATGAGATCGTGAGAGACGGGGAGAAAAGGAGGAGAGTGAGAGGGAGAGAAAGAGAGAGAGAGAAAGAGAGAGAGAGGGAGAGAGAGAGAGAAGGAGGGCGTATAAATTGAGACGGGAAAGGGAGAGAGAGGTAGAGAGGGAGAGAAAGAGAGAGAGAGAGAGAAGAAAAAAGGAGGGGGTAAAAATACGTTCAGATCCATGATCCTTAGACAACATTAAAGGTAAAGACCAGTATTGGCAACGCCCCAATTTCAAAAATGGAAGCTCTCATTACCAATCATGTGAAAGAATATGTTTTGACTAATACATGATGATAAAAAATTTGCCGGGAAACCGCCTACTAATTCATATATTTGGTAAATTTATTTCTCTCATGGTCTGGTGAGAGAGATAGGGTAGTCCCATATACATCTTTCTGTGTATAGTGCTTGTAACTTTACGAAGAATGGGCCAAATTTCTTATCATTTTGATGATTCCAGAACCTTGCAGATGCTAGATGCTAGATGATCAACCTTTTCTGATCGATTCCACAACGTTTCTTTCACAATGCAATCGCATGACCATTACTGGTCTTTACCTTTAAAGACCCTGTATGTGTGTTTGACGGGGGAGGGGGGGGGGGTGTAGGGGTGGAGGACAATCCAATCAATCGACTATAAGAAGTGTAAATATCTGATATTGTTATCACATGTCATATATGGTATCCTGTATATAAGTCAATCAGTATCGTGTGAGTCGTTAAACCAAAATGGTAGACGTTTCGATGAATGGCAAACCATCACAGAATAACTTCGAGAGCATAATACCTCAAACCTGATAATCATATCACCCTGTTCTATATTTTCTTTCAAACGAAAAAGATGACAAACAAACAAACAGGAAGGAAAAGAACAGAGCAAAACAACCAAACAGACAAACAAACAAAAACAAACCACCGTGTATGCATAATTGGGTGAATAATGTTGAAATTTGTTCCTCCAGTATGGATATTAATAAATTATTAATATCCATACTCATTCCAAGTAAAATACTGGATTATAACATTGGCGAATATGGGCCTCAGATAATAACGATGTTCAAAGCTAAAGTGATATTTCTTTGACATAAAGCAGGGTATAGAAATCAGAATATGCACAAAGAATGGGAAGTGAGCTTGGTTTATTACTTTGGCAAACAGATATAAGGAAGTGGGGGGGGGGGGGGTGGGGTGGGGGAACCCACCGTTGGTGTAACAAAACATGCGACATGGAAGATGAAATTACAAATCGAGGGGAGATGGCTCAGTGGTAGAGCAGTGGTCTCGTAACCGGGAGGTCCCGGATTCGAACCAAGTCGACGTACCAGCGCACATTAAAAGTATTTATTCTAAACCGTCGGGAGAGGACTCGAAGCCGTCATCCACCTGGATGCTTTCATACTTACATCCTTACAGGCATACGTGCGACTTCTTTGCAGTCATGAAAACCATCAAAAAGCGTTCTATTTATATAACATAGGTACATTTTTGTTTTGGAGAGGGTGAGAGAGAGAGGAAGAGAGAGAGAGAGAGAGAGAGAGAGCGGAAAGAGAGAGAGAAAGAAAGAGAGAAAGAGAGAAAGAAAGAGAGAGAGAGAGAGATACATGTATACAGAAATCATGACGATGAATGTAATAATATTTGCCATGCTTGTAATCGAAGTAAAAACCGCAACCGCATCTATACGTAAATGCAGTATCAAACTTTATCAAATCAATTAACCTACCATTATGTATTTTCCCCCATGAATCCTAAAATAGTCAGCATCACAAATTTGTTAAGTCCTATCCATTGATTCCCCCACCCGTTTTCTTTGTTTATGTTCCCCCTTCTTTATGGATTGAGTTTCGGCAGAATGAAATTTTCACAGTAACTCATTGCATACGTTATAAAGTAATTACCAATGTCATTGTTAAAAGTAATAGGCTATTCATACAAAGAAATAATGGTTTCACACAAGGTTGTCATTTCTATTATTTAGAAGAATGAATTCGCCTGAATCATCATACAACCTAACAAAGGAAAAATTAACGTATTGATTAATTCTGAAGTGTTTTTTCATCCATGCTCATAGTGAAAAGTAATAATGTAGAGTGTCCCTGAAATTAACGTCATACATGTTTAATGCAGCTGAAAATTGCCGCTTGATATATTTTCTCTTTTCACACCAATAACGGATTTAAAAGAAAGAAACAATGTAACTTCATTTCGTCTGTTAACAGCCGGTTTGTCTAACTCACTTTGGTCTTGAGTTCGTGAGAAAATTGAGATTTCTTTCTGTTCATGTCCTGAAAAGTACGCGAAAGAAGCGATGGCCTATTGAACATAGCACGGCCGGACTTCCCCTTTTTATGTCAATTGTACCGATCGTTCGCGGTACATTATATTCATAACAATACACCAAACTGAATAAATAATCTGATTTTCAATATTTGCTTGGGTTGGTAGCAAAAGTCAGCCCTCAGTTTGTGTTGTTTTGTTAAACACACAATACGCATTGTCTGGTGTGCTTCGTGTCGTTTCGTGTGCATTATTCCTGCCAGACAATATGCAAACATGAGGATTCCAATTGATGCTTCAGAAAATGGGCTTGAGTATATTTGTATTGCAAGTCTGCTGATATTTATTGTTCAAAGGTGTTAATTACATTGTAGGTTGATAATGATTACAGTGATAGTGATAATTACAATCATGATAGATCGATACAGCGCATTTTCCTTGTTACTATCATGAAATAATGCTGTATTTTTCGGTTGTGGGGTACTGGATGGATGGCTTACTTGATCAGTGTATACCCATTGTATAAAATCAACGTAATTTCTGAAACCAAACAATTTATATTCATGTAACATTTAAAGATAGCCATTGGCCTAGGCAGACTCAGAATGCCGATCGATTTTAATCAATATTGCGAATCGTTCCTATATTGATATGAACCCGAAAATCTTTGCGGTATTTACAAAGTTTTAAGGCCTGTATATGACATACCTGTAAGCTTATCAAGGTATTAAAGGTACATAACAATATACCAATCCCATTCTTTATACATTTTTCTCCAAAACATCAACTAGCGATAACTTTGTGTTCTGATATAATTTTGTCTAATGTGCCCCTTGTGTGTGTGTGTATAAATATACATAACCTTTTATTATGTGCTGTGCCATGGATTGCCAAGTGTACCTATAATATAACTGAGATGTAGACATATGTATTTGTAGAATTTAAAAGAAATGGGTAGCTATGAATAGCAAGACAACTGAAAGGAAGGAAAAGAAAAGTGGAATATTTAGAATTTTTAGAAAGTAAAATGAATGAGTAGAGAGAAAGAGGGAGAGAGAGAGAGACAGGGGGTACCAGGAAGAAAGAGAAAGTAACAGGAATGAGTTGAGAGAAAGAGAGGGAGGGAGAGAGAGAGAGAGAGAGAGAGAGAGAGAGAGACAAACAGAGAGGAGTTACAATGTGTTGCAATGAGATCGTGAGAGACGGGGTTAAAAGGGGAGAGTAAGATATATATATATAGAGAGAGAGAGGGGGAGAGAGAGGGAGAGAAAGAGAGAGAGAGAGAGTGAGAAAGAGAGGGAGAGAGAGAGGTGTTATAAAGCCAAAAATATGAGTGGAATGATAGATAGCCCATCAGGGCTCGTAACACAGATTTGGATGCCATCCGGCACTCTGAGTCCCCAGATGATTAATATTTCAGCTTCGCATTACACATGACTGCAGGCCGATAATCGCTGGTCTCTCGACGTCTAATTTCGGGGCTCATTCGTAATCATGGCGGCGGTCAGGAGGTAATCATGGTACAGGGGGCAGCGGCGATCAGGAGAGGGAGGGGGGGGGGACAGAGGGGGGCAAGAATGTTGTGGGGTTGGAACATTGGTATTCCCCCTCCCTCTCCATCGTGTATCATCACTGAAGTTTGGTGATGCTGGAGACCCGGATGAATCGTGGTGTCGCTCTTTAAAGGGATCGTTTAACAATATTAAATCTGAGATACACGGCCCTACGTGTTATCAGTGTCTGTGATATGGTGTAATATTGAAGCCCTAAAAAAATTGCGCTTCAAAATGATCAAGAAGTGCCTCAAAAAAGTAAAAATCTTTGAGTGACCGGTTTTACCATACTCGTTTTCCCCAATAGACTGTAGTGTTATGAAAACCGTCAGGCGAACGGTTTTCAAAATTTGTAATTCCAATCATAAATATCTTGATAATCAGACGGGCGATCGGCTTGTAAAAGTCATGAGGTTCCTGACTGACCTAAAGGTTTATAATTATCATTGCATCATGAGCTAAATCCACAATTTTGTTTCAGAATCTGAGACAAAGTTACCGGATCCCTTTAATGCTCGGTGGAGAATTTCCGAATGGCTAATAAATGCTTAATTTCAATTTCAATTCGGAGGCGATGGTGGTGTAGCCAGGATTTTGAAAGATTATCCTACCACCCCACCACATTTGTTCTGATTGTGTCAAAGAGGTTACAATATCGAAACAGACGTGTAGGAAAGTTTGGTATTCCCATCGACATTATGTAGAAACGGTGATTTCAACCACTCCCCTCTCCCCTGTACATTTCAGTCAAAACCCCGCATTCCGCCCCTTCTTGCAATTCTCCCCCACCATGGAATTTGTCACCTTACGCTTCGGATGCGATTGAAGCCAAATTGCGCCATAGTCATAAGCTGGAATTATGATAACGGCTCTCAGGGAAACGCAAATAATTTATATACGCAGTATTTGAGTTACCCTTAAATATATGTAAAAATGCCAGTGAGTGAAATATGGTGAATACGCTAGGTAAAAACTGACAGTCATTTCTGCCAAGTCCTTGTAGATCCTGTAACTAAAGTTTAAGGTCTTCGTTTTGAAGAGCTATTTCACCATCGATACTCACCACTAAACCCGCATAAATTTGATAGCATTCTGTGCGATTGAAAGCTCAAAAGTTACTGTCAAACTAGGCGTATCAGGTGATTTCGATAGCCCAGTATGGGGGGCGTTTCACAGAACTTGTCATCAGTGGCAAATGACGGTGTTTGTTATAAGCTACTGAAATCCTTGCTTCTGATTGGTTATCGGCAGATTTGTCACTGATTTTTGACGTTTGTCATTGAAAAAAGGCTTTGTGAAACGGGTCCCAGTGCATCACAGATTGCAAGGTACACACGACAAAGAAATTTACCGTTATCTGCACATGACTTCAATAGCGTATTGAGATTTTATTTTATTTTATTATACACTTCCGTTGCTTTCTTGAAGCCTGTGTTATTGTGTTTATCTCATCTTATGACGTAGGCGTGAATGCAGTTGAATTGTCATCATGAATCTGATCATCCATATTAATGAAATAAAACACAATAAATATTTTCATACGACGACAAACACTTAAAGGGACCAGGAAGGGACATCTGCATAAAATAAGGGGTGGAGGAGACGTACGCCCCTACCATTTGAAAACAATAGAGCCGCCACTAATACCATATAGTTTAAGATGTGTGAACTAAGGCTAACAAATGCCTTCTGAATCCGTTTCGCTTTATAGCTTATTTGACGACTGTATAAATATCTTTGGCGCGCCCCCACCCCCCCCTCTCTTTTTTTTTGTTTTTGTTGGGAGGGGGGGGGGGCTCTCTCTCTATAAAGCGCTCATAATATAAAGTTAGAAGTAGCCAATTCGGGCGCCCCCCCCCCTTTCCGGAAAACAATGAGCCACCCCTGATGCCATAGTTTAAGATGCGTGCAGTGTGGCTAATTTTATGATCTCTTAATGACTTCTTTGAGAAATGAGAAATCCCTTTCTTTGATTTTGTAGTTGTCGGGGGGGGGGGGGGTAGGGGGGTGGTAGTGCACGCTAACAACGTCGTCTGTCTGTTATCAACTGTCATTATATTCATGTAATAATTTTTTTCTCGGGCCCCCACCCTCTGTTTCGTCTTTTCTTTAAGGCACACATAATACATTCAGAGTCGCCGAGTCGTGCGCGCCCCCTCCCGTTTCAGAACCATAGAGCCGCCACTGACGTTGAACAAGCGTGAAGTACGGCAATTAAGTTCTTTTTAAATTCTTCTTCTTCTTCTTCTTCTAATAACTTGGATAAGAGATATATTTATTGAAATATTCTCCAATAATTTGAGTCGGTTATGAAGTGGCTTATTTTCAAAGCACTTCAGTCAATTTGATTAGTAATTGAAACTAAAGCCAGACTACTTGGTATTGTTAATATGTTTTAATGTAACAGTTTCGATGAAAACAGACAGCTTAATGAGTATATAATTGACCCATAGCCAGTGGCGCGCACAGGGTTATGTTGAAAGGGGGGAGGGGGGGGGGGGGGGCAAAAATCCGAAAATCTATAACTACTATAATTATAAAGTCGTAACATTCGAAGTTGTGTGGATTCCGTCTTGATCATAAGAATACATACCCATATTAAATTTAAGTATGTAATATCATCTTACTAGTACGAACACATTTGATCGTACTAGGAAAAAAGCAGGTCAACTCCTTCGCCTTTTCACTTTTTTTTTTACCCAGCGCTCATTTTTCAATCATTGTTGTTTTCATTATTATGTAGCTTTGAAGCGAATTGCACGATAGTGTCTCACCGTCAGGCTCTCTCAACACAAATCTCTCTCTCTTCTCTGTTTTTTTCTCAGTTTCTTTCTCTCTTCCTCAAACCGAACGATCTCTGTCTCTGTCTTTCTATCAGTCTCTCTCACTATCTACCCCCTTCTATCTCCCTCCCCTCTCTCCCTCTCTCTCTTCCCACCTCTTACCTGTACCATCTCTTCTCTCTGCTACCTCATATCCCTTTATGTCCCCCTCCGTTCTCCTTCTTTCACTCCCCCCCCCCTCTCTCTCTCTCTCTCTCTCTCTCTCTCTCTCACTCTCTCTCTCTTTCTGTCCCTCCCCTCCCCTCTCTCATTCTCTCTCTCTCTCTATCTCTCTCTTTCTCTCTCTCTCTCTCTGACCAACGGCCCCTCCTCCCTTGTAGAACACCAATTACCATTATTACCATATATGAATTTTATGATTTAAGGAATCAATTCTCCTTCGAATGAAACGAATATAACGATGACGAGATGGCTTGTCGCTTGGAGGTATTTTGACACGGCGTTGATGATGACACGCAAACAAATCTCGTGAAGCGGGAACGGATGAGAGAGAGAGAGAGAGAGAGAGCAAACGCCTGGGACGATGACGCCGGGTCGTTATGACACGTTTTTATATCCAGGGGGCTGTTTCACAAAGATCCTAAGTTGAACTTATCCCTAAGTTGGACTTAAAAGTTATGGAAAGCCGTTAGTGTCTTTGAAAATATTTTGTAACATTTATTTTAAAAGGCATAAAATGTTAATTCAAATCTTTCATATTTTCTAATATCAATGAGATTTCATATTTTCTTGATGAGGAATTAATGAAAATTCAAAAATACTTTAATTTTTGCTTTGGTATATATTTCATTTTAAGGCTACAAATGGCTGTCCATAATATTAAGTCCAACTTAGAGTTAAGTTCGACTTCGGATCTTTGTGAAACACCCCCCTGGTAATTCTATTAAAGTGCACCAATCGCCTGAAGAAACAAAGTGTATCATTAAAAGGTTCGAAACTCAACCTCCAAAAAAGAAAATCATCTTTACCGGAATTATATAAGTAAACGGTCATGGAGTATGACGAAAATAAATGATAATGTACAAATTTGTTTCCGTGTGCACGCTCTATCTATGTGAGGAAGTACTCGTGCGTCGAATAGTCTACTGAACAAACTGTTCTTATTTGTACTGAGACGGTATTTAAACTGCTATATCTATTTGTAGAAGTATTATTTGAAGCTCATACTATTTGAATACAGTATAGTGATATGGAACCCCATTCAGTCAATATAGAGCAAAACATATTTTGGTGATTGGAAGACTTTAATTGAAGTTTTACTTTTTAGTAATTATCCTAAATTCACTCTCATCTCGTAAAGCGAAAGGAAACAATTTCGTGTCGTTGCGAGACACTAACCGTGATGACTATATTCTGGTTCCTCTCTGGAGGCGATCCATTCTGAAATCAAAAGATTATAGGACGAGATGACTACCCTTCTTTGGGAGTAGACAAGTAATTAGTCAACATTTTGCCCATCCCCACCATTTTCCCCCTTCTTTTCCTTTCCATATTTATTATCCCTCCTCCGAAGGCGTCTGATTGTGAAATCGTTGGGCGAATGAAGGTGTTAATATACTCGCATTGATAAGCAATGTTTTTGTATCTCATCCTTCGTTCTAATTTCGTTCGATTTCCTCTTTCGAACGAAGGCCCTATTCTCGAGGCGTTTAATCCCAACATAGAAAGATGAACATATATGATATAAAGAGATTGCAATTCTTGGGAAAGTGATAATACGCCACCTTTTCCCCCATCCAAATTCCCTCTAACATAAATTCTTTCTTTTCATAAAACGCCTGCGGTAAGTTCAAAACTATTTTAAGCAGTGCCAGCCATGAAAAGAATCCCTACCTTTTTTCTTTCTTTTAATTTACGCGAATTTAAGCCAAACTAGAGGTCACAAGTAACTTCGAAACCATACAACATTACGAATACATATAAAAGTGGCTATCAAATCTTCTTTTTTTTTAGTTTCGTCACAATACTTTCCACCTAAGCAAACGTGTGTAAATTAAAAAGTCTTATTCAACTATCAATTGACCGGGTTCATCATATTCTGTCGACTAGTTTTTCATTCATTATTGGGTATTTATGATTCATGTGTCCTCTTTCCTAGTCCTAGATACTTACATTTTGTAATTTTAATGATAATAATAATGATCATAGTATTAAATAATAATAATCATAATGAGAATAATAGCAATAATAATTATGCTCTAAATGATAATGATATTAATAATATTAATAATGTTGATGATGATAATAATAATAATTATATAGCTATAATAATGCAAATAATAATATGTCTTGTTAGGGTAGCCTCTCCCTGAGGGCAATAGCTCAGTTGGTAAAGCAGTGGTCTCGTAATCCGGTGACCCGGGTTCGAGACCAAGTCGATGGGCTAGTGCCTTTTGGTAAGGCATTAATCTTCATTACCAGGTCCACCGGAGAGGGACCTAAAACCGTCGGCCCGTCTGGTTGCTTACTAACAAGCATTAAACAAGCATTTATGCTTTCTTAGCAGTCAGGTGAAATAACCATTACCATAATAATAATATTAATAATAATAATAATGTTGATGATGATAATAATAATAACAATAGTTATAATACTGATAATGATAATAATAATAATAATATGCCTTGTTAGGGTAGCCTCATCAGTATGACATGAAACTGTTCTTCCTTAAGGCAATACAATAATAGTATTACCCCGGCATTAGCGAAGCTACCACGAAAAGGCGGTGAAGCATTCACGGAAATCTTTTATACTGGGTACCAGTTTAACGTCTACACCACTCTCGTCTTTATCATTAGTATATTCAACTACCATCATCATCATCATTATCGACATTGTCATTATCGTCACCACCATTTTCCCTTTCGTTTAAATCAGCAAGTGTAAGCATATCGTAGTAAACGGTATACTAGCTATTTCGAAGTGGTGATACCCCCCCCCCCCCCCCCATGTCACTATTTGCCAGCGAAAACTTCAAATTTAATATTGTAGATGATGGGATGTCTATAACAGTCTTGTACAGCTAAGAAAGCCTGAGTTCAACGTACTATATACAATGTAGGAAACTGACATATTAAAGAGAGCAAGACTTCAACGTGATTCAACGCGTATTGTATGGAATACATATCACGTGCAAATTGAAGCAAGTAGAAAAGGACAAGAGTATTTGTTAATATACTGCCATCATGTTTGTGAACAGTTTTCCAGTGATTATACCAAGTATACCGTTTTACATGTACAGTGAAGAAAAACCAACGCCATCTTGAAGTATTAAAATTCGTCCCAATCTCAATTCGTCCCAATCTCAATTCGGACACCCTCGTAATGCGGAAAGATGAATGACTATTGCCTGATAATACAACCTTTAAAACTCCGAAATCCCACTCCCACTCCACTTTCTCCCGCGTTTCCTAGTTTATGGCGCCGATCTAAAAGCAATCTGATGTCGCGAGAAATTGATCACCAGTCTCTAAATCCACCATCTCCCCCCCCCCTTTCTCTCTCTCTCGCTCCCCTTCTCACCCTCCCCTTTCTCTCTAACTCTCTCTCTTTCTAGCCCGCTTTCTCTCTCTCTCTCTCTCTCTCTCTTTCTCTCTCTCTCTTTCTCTCTCTCTTTCACGCTGCGTCTCTCAGCGCAGTCTGATTTCTCCCATGCAGACGCCGAAAATATTTACCTTCTATTATCATCACCAATATCATCATCAGTTTCCCTTTTAATATCGAGTTACCATGGTAATTTCCCACTGATGAAGGCGAATCCATTTGAGGATATTATTATATCATCTGATCACGTGACCCATTTCCATGTCTGGGCTATTATTATTTAAATTGAATGTAAGCGTGTAAAATGAGAGTAATGGAATGAATAGATGAAGTCTGAATGCTAGGCAACGGCTTTATTTTCCAAGCACGCATCTTCCTTTGTTGTCTCCGCTTGTCTGTTGATCTGTTGATTTTTAGAAAGGAGGAGCATGCCGTAATGATTAAATGATTGCATGATGCATACCCATTGAGCATATCTACGTATTATAATGAATTGGTCACACACATTTTGATAATGGTACCATTCGTATTAACAGAATAATGGAAATGATAGTAGTAATTGAGTTACAAAGAACATCAAAAGCTAAGAGATTGAAAGAAAATGTAAACATGGGGAAAGATGTAAAGAGGAATGGAGAGGGAGGAGAGAGAGAGTGATAGAAAGAGAGAGGGGATGAAAGAGGGAGAGAGATAGGGGGCAGAGAGAGAGAGAGAGAGAGAAAGAAAGAAAGAAAGAAAGAGAGAGAGGGGAAAAATAAAGAGTAGGGGGTAGATTGAAACTAATTAATTTCTGTATCGATATGATGCAGAGACATGACGGGAGAAAAAGGTCGACAGACAAAGTTTACGTGTTAATAACATCATGATTATGATTGATGAGAATGGTTTATCAAAAACTCACAAGGCACCTCAAAAACATCAAACTTATATAAGTTAATAATCTAACTGATATGGATGGCGTAGGCGAGCGATATGAGGAGCCATGGAGAAAAAAGGATAATAATAATAATAATAATAGGCATTATATAGCACCGTTTATCTAGACAATTCTATTCCGAGGCGCACAAGAAAAATAGAAAGAATAAGAGAGTTTGGATGAGTGTCATATAATGCAAAGTACAGGAAGTGTTAACAAGATGATATTTCTTTCTTGGATTTAAAAGTCTCTAAGGAACCGATAGGTGGGCTTGTTCTAATCGTTACTCTGATTGGTATAAATGGATGTTTACTATATAGGTTTCGATCTTTGGCAAAATACCAGGGAGATTGAGGTAGAGATATATATATATATAAATAGATAGGTAGGTAGATAGTTAGAAAGATAGGCAGATAAAAAGCTAGAGAGAGATAGATAGAGAGAGAGAGAGAGAGAGAGAGAGAGAGAGAAAGAGAGAGAGAGGGGGGGGGGTGAGATAGATAGATAGATGGATAGATGAATAGTTGTGATGGAGAGCGAGTAAGGGAAGAATAATAATGATAAGAAGATGAAGAAGAATGAAGAGGAGGAGAGAGGAGGAGGAAAAGAAGAAGAAGAAAAAGAAAAAGAAGAAGAAGAAGAAGAAGAAGATAAAGAAGAAATATGAAGAGAAAGAAAAGTCAAAGAACATCTCGCGGAGCAAACATCCAATTGATTGAAACCTACATCTTTTCGTGAACACATATCAGGTTTAAATTTTTCGTGTCATGGTAGCCTTGATAACACAGATTAATGCATACTGATAGAACGTACTAATTAAAACACATCACCAGCAAGTCGCTCAAGTTACATTTCTCAATTGCTGCCCCATACACACATTTCTGTGTATGGCAAACCAATCGATGCTGTTGGATAAAAAACGACTGGGTTCAACTGAAACCGGCACAGTATAGGCCTATCCAGTTTCTATTAATACAATCGTATATTTTCTTTTTTTATTGAAATCACGTTCAAAATAGAAAGTCGTATTACTGCTACAACTGGATAACTTGAAATAAGTCTGTGCTATATATTACATTTTCTTTTACCATTTAAGTTTTTTAAATCGATTGATTATGGTTTTTTCACGTAGATCTTTATTTTCTAGTAAAAATACATCATCAAGTATTATTTTCGTTTGTTTTATTTGTCATTGCCAAACCTATTACTCTGCACTCCACCTGCAAAGGAAATCAAAGGAAATTTAAACCTTAAAACCCTATAGAGAGAGTGAAGGAGGGGGGATGGGTTGTGGATAGATAAAGGAGTTGGTCGAAGAGAAGATATTTGATACGGAGCTCATCGGAAAAGGAATGGGTATTTAATTTTAGTTTGATGGTAATCGAATACACGTTTCAGGTTCACATTTTGGAAATGTTTCGAGTTCCAGGAGACGTCCATTTACTGTTTTGATCCACGATGCCTCTGCCTGCAGTATCTGAAACACGCTAACAAACGTCTTGAATTTCAAGATGGGGAAAGACAACTTTACAAATCCTGTGAAGCGCACAATAAGTTTGACATGCCCTCATACTGATCAGTGATACTAGATGTTAGAACATACATGAAACCTGAGTAATTCAAGGTTGTAATACAAAGTAATACAAAGCTATCGGATCGAATTGACAATCTATTTGATGTGTAGCCCTATGTGTACATATTGGTGATTGCGATAATAGTTCGCGAATCAGTATAATTTGTATAGGTCCATGTTTATTATAGCGCAGCTACTATATGAATATACTCTACTGCGCTTAATACAAAATATCTTAATATTACACCGGCTGTAGCTGAGCTGCCATAATAACTACGGTGCTCCATTAACCAAGCCAGCCAATTATATTATCATTAAACATAGAGAATTATTTCAAATATCTCGTCTTGATGTGTAATTTAATATCTACCAGTAATCAGGATTAAATCCTTATTGATGCAAGAAATTCAGTCACAACTCAAGAGTCTATAAATATAATATATATAGGCATGTTAGGAGAGCAACAGTGAATCAAAGTGGACATCTAAAGCGAAAACAGAACGATTCATCTCCTCAAGAGCCCATTCGGTAGGCTATTTCAAACCGGTGGCATAACCAGCTATCGATGATAAACAAGGGGCAGCATCTTACCGGGGCGTGGGGGGGGGGGGGTTGACGGTGGAGTATGCTATAGCTTTACGTGTGCCATATATCCTGCATGTGTGTGCGCGTGAGTGTGTGTGTGTGTTGTTGTTGTTGTGTTTTTTTTTTTTGGGGGGGCGGGGGTCGTTTCATTTTTTCTGGTTATTGAAAAGGAGGAGGGTTTACACTGGTTACACCTTTTGCTTGATACACCTTGTTCATCGTGAATGTGCCCAATAAAGATGTCCGTGAAGCTTTTTCTTCTTCTTCTGTATTGTAATATCATGGAGATATGTATGCATAATTATGTAGGCCTACATGTACTTCATTCTTCGTGCTCTGTGCACTTGTTGCCCCTCTATTCCGCCCTCCCTCCCTCTCCCTCCCCCTCTCTCTCTCTCTTTTTTCTTCTGCTCAATGCACCATGGTCATCCCCCCTTATCATGCCGTGCTCTAGTTCACGTGTTCTCTTCTCTCTCTCTCTCTCTCTCTCTCTCTCTCTCTCTCTCTCTCTCTCTTTCTGCATCTCTACAGCTTCATATTCATTTCCTCTGGGAGAAGGGGGTGGGGTGGAGGTGTCTTTGAATCTTGTGTGGGGACAGTTGCCTTTCACATAACTCGAAATTCATTCTGAATCTTAGAAAACAGTCCAGTAAATTGCCCCTCCCCCTATCGCGACCGTTCTAAGTTCTAAGTTGTACTCCTACTTGGCTCTAACGTCTTCTCTCTTTTTCTCTCCTCCTCATCTGCCAATCCTCATGCATCACCTCGCCCCCCCCCCCCCCGCGTAACCTCACCCTCTTTCTCCCCCCCCCCCCACCCTCTCTCTCTTTCTTTCTCTATTTCTATTTTTCAAGAGCCACGCTTGGGGCCAGGATACTTGATAGCAAGGCTGACTGAAGTGGGAAGGGAAGGTTATCAAATGAAAGTTAAAAGCAGATCAAGAATAAACAATAGTTCAGTTGTATATTTAGCCACATCGATATACTATTTTCGTTATCTAGCACTGATCTAGTTATTTATCTAAATATATGTGATGATTCGAAAAGTAATGTGGTAAAAATAGATGCAGGCCTTTGGGTGTGTGGACGTTTCAAGGCTATATTTAAAATCTAATTTAGTATATTTATTACGATGACAAAGAAAACAAAAGGGAAACAAATGATGCGGAGAAAGAAATTAAAAATACTTGTTATGGTTCAGTTCTCAAAGAATGGCTTATTGTTAATATGACATTTAACGGGGCCAATATCGACTAGTTTTTGCTTTTAATTTGTTGGCGCCGTTTATTAAACGAATGTTGTCATGCTTAAGAACAATGTGATCTTGAAATATTTTGGGAAAAAATCAAATCAAATCAAAATGATTAAAAAAAAATGAAATGGAAGCCAAAAAAAGATTTGCACTTAATTGGGTATCCATTAACGATAAACCTTGAAAGAGACACATTATAGAACAAATGTTAAATGTATTAAAGATAAGTGCAATAACGGGGCTCGAATCCATGACCTTCAGTTATGTTTAAACACTCTTGCTATATTCTTCAAAAGTTGTCATTTTTCAAAGCAAAAAGGTGAGAATAACGCAGGACTGCAATACTATTACTGAAACAGTGAAAGGCAACATTTTCCATGTTTACATGAAGACAATGCACAAAATAAACATTGATTTAAGGTGTATAGAGCTTGTAAAACCGTTCGATAAACTATTTCATAATTACTTTTTATTCCTGTGTTTATTGCTATTTATAGAAATGATGTGTTTAAACATAGTATTAATGGCAAAGCTCTGCAATCTCACTCTAAGTTGTGGTGTAGACCGACCCATTTAATAATGTTGGCTGGTTGGAGAGTATTCAAAGCTCCAGAAAAAGCCAAAGTACTGATCGCAATGAATATTGTGTACACTATGAAACAGATATAAGATGTACAATCAAAGAGATTTTGGTACAATATACAAATAATACGCAGCAGTGAGGGCATTGGTAAGAATTACACACAAGGTACCTTTTATTTGGAGCAGTCTATAATACGCCCGAGGCGAAAGCAGAGGGTGTTTGGACTGTTTTTAAGGTACCGACTGTGGGTAATTTTACTAATGCCAGAACAAAATGATGTGTATTAATTGTTTTGTAAGATTATCTTTTATCTTTTTTAAATAAAATGATGTTTTATAACATGATTGTACTAATGACCGGTCATTAGCATTTGATAATGACCGGTCGTTATCAAAATTACGTGTAAGGCAAAATAAATGACTGGTCACGTGTACGCGCTCAACCAATCATTTGATTAGGATCCACGTCATCTTCTTATCATTACTGCTAACGTGTTACTAGAATTTTGAGGCGAAAATAATAAAGAGATGTTCACATTTTAGACATTATGTGCAGGACTACTGAGTTTTCATTGAAATGTTTTTTATGATTGATATTTGTATAACATGCGACAGCGGGGCAGCTCAAATTTTCCGAACAGAATCAAATGTTATGTGTATGAACTATGAACACCTAATATTGAGTAATACGCAAGAAAACGTTAAATAGTTGGCACTAATCCAAGTAAACTTAATCACAGTCATAAACTTAAAGTTCGAACATAAATTTTGAATGTGTTTGCATCGGACGCAAAAAACGTTATGGTAACCAGACACTTTACAAATCTCTTGACTTGATTTAATTTTTTCAGTGTGAATGAAATCGATGCGAGCGTCGGGTTAAAGTTTCCAATATGAATGTTCACGATTTAAGAGCGTAATCGTAGCCTGGTACTTAAAACATATCCGCACTTGATTTAAATTTCCGATGTGAATGAAGCCGAAACAAATGCAAAACCGTAGCCAGCAACAATAATACATCGAGCGTGCATAAAACCCATGCTTAATTTTCGATTGTGAATGCGACTCTTATACATGGCGTGTCATCGGATTCGTCGAGCCCAGATTGCACACGCACCGCGTAACTGATACGGTGTTCGCGTTCACACTTGGACCGGATGCTGAGGGTCTGATCACCGACCCCTGGGGACAATTTGTGACTTTCCTTTCACGCATATACGAGGAAGTGAAAACAAAGTAGGGTTGTCCCATGTCATATTCATATCGCTATCTTATCAGACCCAGTCATCGCCTAGTCTGCAGCCACAAACCCTTTTCAGTCGTAAAGCGTCACAAAGTGTCTGAACTTCGAGACTACATGCAGACTGCGCGGCCTACTGCGCTCCATAATCACTGTATTGTACCCGTCCATAACATAGCCAGAGATTGACTGTGCTAGGCTCGTCTCGAGACTCTATGGAATTGTGTTTAAGTTACATATAGAGTCTTTACATGCAGACTAATCATCGACTACTGTCTCCTCTTAACCCAGAGTTTGTTTCAGTTCGAGGTGAGATTTAAAGGGGTTATTCCTCTATAAATTATTGAATCATTGTTTATTCACATTTAAGGCCAAGTGGGCCTGCAATTTATATTTAGTTTCTCGTCCGGATTTTTCGAAAATGAGGAGGAGGAGATTCCATATTACTTAATGTCTGACTTTATTTGTGTACATAAAACAATCATTTCGTGAATTAAAATGTTATTCGTGCAAAAGCTACATAGGCCAAAGACAAAGAAAATTGCATTTCATTAATGCGTTTCGTAGTGACCCATTGTCTAGATGTCATCTAGTGCTATTCATTTAATTTCATAACAAAAAAGTCAAATAATACATAGACAAAATGAGGCAAGAAGGGAGGAGTAGTGAACAAGAAACTAGACATTATTATTTATCAATTATTAATTCCCCCTGTTTTCCCGATTTCTAGATCCTTTCTGTAGTTACGAATTTGTTAATTTAATTACTCATCATTCCTTACTATCATTTAAAGGTAAAGACCAGTATTGGTAACGCCCCAATTTCAAAAAATGAAATGGAAGCTCTCATTACCAATCATGTGAAAGAATATGTTTTGACTAATACATGATGATAAAAACTTTGCCGGGAAACCGCCTACTAATTCATATATTTGGTAAATTTATTTCTCTCATGGTCGTGTGAGAGAGATAGGGCAGTCCCATATACATCTTTCTGTGTATAGTGCTTGTAACTTTACGAAGAATGGGCCAAATTTCTTATCATTTTGATGATTCCAGAACCTTGCAGATGCTAGATGCTAGATGATCAACCTTTTCTGATCGATTCCACAACGTTTCTTTCACAATGCAATCGCATGACCATTACTGGTCTTTACCTTTAAGGGGTCCCCAATTGTACAAGCATTGCTTTTTAGTGGACCCCTTTATTGATAATGTTTTGTTGGAAACAGAACTAAAATTGAATTGATTTGAATTAAAATATGTGGCCTAAAGGATTGATACTTAGTCAAATTGGATGCTGACGTTTTGAACATGACATGTAACGGGAAAAATCGTTAAAATATAGCGATGAGACCAATAAGGGTTGAATGCACCAGAGTAAACATGTATTGAAATCACATGTCAAATAATGATTATCGTGTTAACCTTAGAGAAATAAAAGAGAGAGAGAGAGATAGAGAGAAGGGGAACCCTTTTGAATATTGTTAATACATTTAAAAGGGGTACTGAACATACACTTCCCCTTTTAGTTACGATTCACTAATAGTTATACATTACCGTATTTTATCCCTTGCCAATTTTCAAGTTGCTTTAGCAAGAAATAAGTATTAGACAGCTTTGTGGTTGAGTCTCTATAAACATCCTTTAAACAAAAATCGTTACAAATTATCGTGAAAACAATTCTTATTTCTTGAACAAAGTCATTATATTCATGTCTTTGAAGATTGTGGTAGACTAATAATTACAAACAATGGAAACTGTATTGCAACTGTTATCTCCCTCCCCCTTGTGTGGGTGTATGTGTGTGAGGGAGAGGGAGGAGGGTGGTATTGGTCACATTCTGTGATGTACCAATATAGTTCCCTTATACTTCCTTTTGTATAGATACCGAACCACCACATTGCATATGAAAATAAAGAGCGGGACTTTAAAACGATACCTTATAGGAGTAAGACTGTACTTGAAGGAAATATGGTAGTGTTTGTTTACTTGTCAAAGCAACACGAAGTATCGACGTACCAGTAAGATAAATAAGTGTTTGGAGTGTGTGATGAGGGACGTTCTCTGAAGATCAGGTTTCTGTTTGTATTCAATCAATAATTAGTCCATAGATCAGTCAATATGTTTATCCTTCACCCGATCACTATTCTAAGTTTAATTTAATAAACAAACTCCATTTATGCGCGAACCAACATAAAATAACGAGATAATGGCATATTTTCAACGTCATCAATGTTGACTATAGTCATGAAAGTACGCGAATATGTATCTTTTTTCTAATCATACTCAAATTTGTGAAGCAATATGTTTTAACATAATACAGAGAGGAAGAGAGAGGGGGGGGGGGGGGAGAGGTAAACAGAGGAGACGGGAGGGGCACACACTATGAACATGACAGACAATGAAAGCGGACAAAATATACAGTTCCTCAGGTAGACAAAGGAACATCCCTTGACTGCTATTATGTAAAATGTGTAGAACAGGTGAATATGCATGTGACACCTGTTCTACACATTTTTACATAATAGCAGTGAAGGGATGTTCCTTTGTCTACCTAAGGAACTGTATATTTTGTCCGCTTTCATTGTCTGTCATATTCATAGTGACAAAGACTGACAGACATATATAACAAACTATTGAGGTATTCTTTACTTTTTACACTCCAAGTTCTGTGCCGAACTGAAACTCAATTGCCCATCATCGTGACGACAATGACAATGACAATGACAATGACAATGACAATGACAATGACAATGACAATTTATTCTCACGTCACCCACATTGGGGTATTGGAGAAGGTTACAATCAGTTTGAATTTGTCAATTAAACACTGTGAAATATACAATACAATACAAATAGAATTAATATTAATCGATACAAAATAACACTATCGACAATAGTGAGAAAAATTATGATGATAATGATAACAATATTGATGATGATAATAATAATAATAATCAAAAACAAAACGATAATATTAATTAAAACGATAATTAATTACGAAATTAATGGAAGCAATTGAAAAAGAGATTTACTGGCACCAGTAAATTGATATCTGAATTAATGAATTACTGAAAATATTCTTGATATCAATTTAATAAATTGATATGAGACAAAAAAGAGAATCATAAAGTTAATATTGAACTCATAACATGTTTTTGCACATACTTAAATTAATGAAAACGAAGCATTATTTTTCGACAGAATTTTACTAAGTTTAAACGTGTAGACCTATGTACATTATTGGAGTTAAAAAGCTGACCCATTTTTAGTGTATTTGGTCTTTCAATAAAATATTTATCGATGAACAATTTTCTTTCTGAACGAAAGGTAGGGCATACAAACAAGTAATGAAACTCATGTTCATGAAGCTGTGTTCAATAGAATGTATCTTAGGTAAAATTGTTGTAGAATCTATAATATTACATAACTTTCGTGAGCATGTATCCAGTATTAGTCTGAGTGGATTTTACAATTTTGTACACGTTGAAACGATGCACAGGGGAGAAATATGCTAGTTAACACCGATAGATCCCAATCTATTTCTCAAACTATCTTTCGTGCCAAAACGGTAACAAATAAGGCAAAGGTAATATACAAGGCAAAGTTAAGGTTTGCCGTGGTGACAGCCCAGAAAAACGGCAATGTTTCTTTTGTCTTTGTTTTGGAAAAGAACACTTCAAATACTTGCTTTTTAATATGCAAGGATTACATGTTATAACATTAGTATGAGAATGTGATCCTTGAGAAAAGGAAACGGATAGGAAAAAAGTGATTGGAAATACTTAAATGCCTATGATTACCGGTTGTTGGTGGATCGGATGAGGTTGGCTCTTGAATAGTTGTTGTTTTGACCGACTACTGATTAAAACAGAAAGATTAATTAGAGCATGGCCTATCTAAGATACTGATATCTGATTTGATTTGTAGTAATCCATGTGTTGTCGTCAAGGGGGTAAACAGTCTTGGGAATATTCTTCATCCGTAATAATCAAGAATATAATTAGTACGAGGGAAGCGATAATGCTATATATAAACGAACAGAAAAGTGCTTTCTGTTTTATATCTCAATTTCAATTGGTAGCTTCAATGCACATAATCTATTTTTACTCACTAACTCTATCCCTCCTTTCTTTATCATTCCACCCTCTTTCCTTCTCTCTCTCTCTCTCTCACTCTCTCTCTCTCTCTCTTTCTCTCGCTCTGTCTCTCTCTCTCCCTCTCTCTCTCTCCTGCAAATATATACATGATGGATCAATCCTCTTCCACCTCTGCCCATTTTTCAACATGAACATGGTTTCTCCATCCATCCATCATGAATTCACTCCCTTTCTCTCCTCCCCCCTCGCTCTCTCTCTCTCTCTCTCTCTTTCTCTCTCTCTCACTCTCTCTCTCTCTCTCTCTCTCTCTCTCTTTCTCTCTCTCTCTCCAGTTAACACAATCACCACGAATTAGGTGTTTTTTATTGAGTAATTCCGCTGCAGAAATTCAATCTCGTGCTCCATGGCAAAACAGCCCGTTCTCAATATATATGCAACCCAATATCTTTTCTCCCTCGAACCCAAACTGCAGATTTGATAAAGAACTTTAGAAGCACACAGCTAGCTAGACGAAAGGGTAGGCGAGTTGGGAGAAACTCCAGTGTTTTCGTGAACAACCGATATCATTTTTCCAATCATGGAGATACGGAGCGTGCTTGTTATATCTCCGACGGCTAGAGCAGAGAAATCTAATTTGGAACATTTCCCGAAATGTTAGATCGTCTGGGGAATTATTATTATGGTGCCCGAAACAAAGCCCGGAGAAAAATGAAATGTATAGTTCTTATAGCAGGTAATGGCAAGGGGGAATGGAGGGGGGAAGGGGGGGCTGAGACATTGGGAGAACAGATAACGAGTGTGTGACTGTGTGTGTGTGTGAGAGAGAGAGAGAGAGAGGGGGGGGGGGGGTAAAAAGAGAGAATCGAATGCGGCGATAATGATTCATGAAAGCAATTCCAATGTTGCCCATGTTCAATACGATTATTATACAGTATCTCACTAACTCGATTGGTAAACCATGTAAATTCAGACTACAGTATATCGTTGAACACCCATCGATTCAGGTACATGTTTGTAACCTCAGTCTATGTATAATTGTAAGGCTATCCTCTGTTCTTCTCTCTCCCTTGGATATCTCCATCCCTTCCTTTTGCTGCTGCCAAGCGGAAATGAATTATTAGCTGAGTTCCCCCTGCAGGTCCCTAACATTGACACAAGTTCAGGAAGCGGCGAAATTGCTGTGTCATGCACGTCGGACACACACAAGCTACTCACCTTATGTTATACATGTGTATCATATCTAACACATAAACGATTTTAAAGTGAGTTGTAAATTATTTTAACTCAAATCAAAACTCTTAAAACAATAACTAACCCAGTATATAGAATATCAAAGGAACTAAATTTAATTGCTTCAAGTTTGTTTTCATAATTTTTATATCATAGGAAATATTTCGAATTATAATTTGAACGTATAATATACATGACATATATAACAACATAATGTTGATGTTAACATATGATTATATGGCGGACCATTAACTTGTTCCCAGAAACAGTGCTTTAACGACATCATTTCAATCTTAACATATAATTATATGGGGACCATTACATTTTCCCGGAAACCTTGCTTTTATAGCAGCTGTCCAAATTCCTTATGCGTGTTCTATATATAAGTTTTTAGGATAATGATAACAATCAATAAAACTGTTTCCAATGTAATCCATGTTTGATTTGATTATCTTTAAAATGAAACATGCGAAATAATTTCAAGCATGATATAAAAACAAAACAAAATCACAACATCTTCAATACAAAAACAAAAAAAAATCAGTTCGATTAAAGTAGAATATGCTTTGAGGCAGTCGAATAATAAAATCTAATTCAGTTCATTCCACTTTAATCCATTTTAATTAGGCCTACGTTAGATTTAATTAACTACGTGATGTTATGTGTTAGGCCTGCATCGATATCAATTGAGTGTGATTTAGCCAATATGTAATTGTACTGTTTGCACGAATTTCTCTTTTCATTTATTTTTCTATAATTGTCATTTTAAAGAACGGGGTAGCTGTAATCAAAACAATATACTGTATAGACGAAACATTCCAATTCATTGATGTTTTCTTTCCAATATAGTTGGATTTTTGTTATACCGTAGCTTAGATTAAAAATGTAATCATAAGATAACACTCGTATTCAATCTCTGACTCTGTATAATTATCATCATTCCTTTCACGAAATGTACACAAAACAGACCTAATACAGACTTCCGAACTATACTATATATTTATAACATAAATAACTGGATTACCTTAGAAATATAGAAATATACCAAAAAATCAGAAGTAATTCGAAATCACACTTATTGAGCACTTTGTAAAATCTCACGTTCTAAACCCAGTGCCCCATTTCCACTCCTTCTGTATTCTGTTCCGTGAAGCACATAGAGACAGTCAACATTATTATGCATACGTGTAATGCGCTATACAAAAACGTTTCATTATTGTTATCATTACAATGTTATATTTATAAAGAAAATTATTAAATATATTTCTCAAACCGCGAACTAGAATCGAGTTCCTATACCAATAATACTCGAGCTAACAGATAAAGTTGATTTCTGGTAATGCGATTGCATTGTGAAAAAAACGTTGTGGAATCGAGCAGGAAAAAAAAAGATAATTTAGCATATAAGTACTGCCAGGTTCTGGAATCATCAAAATGATAATTAATGTAGCCTAATCTTGGTAAAGTTACAAGCACTGCACACAGAAAGATTATGTATAAGGGGCTACACGGACATGAAGCATACAAATTCGTCCCGATTTGTATGATGTTGCATGCCATATTTAAAATATTAAAGCATTTGCTATGCTTTTCAGGGAACATTTTTTATCTGATGTTCTTCCACACTTGCATTATAACAATGTTAACGCTCACAAATTATTTGTCACCTCTTCCCAGAACTGAAGCTTCTTTTTTAACTCATTTCTTTAATGACAACTTGTGGAAATTACAACTTTATAACACGGAAAGATTAACATAAACCACTATGCCTGGTTAACTTCACTAGGTGTTAAAAGTGGGTGTACGTGATTTTGAATACGTTTTGGCCATCAAACAAGCCTGGCATCGTCCATTAGAAGACACAGGCGACGCTCGTGGGGTGAATGGGGGCAGTTGCCCCTCCCTCTCTCAATAATATAGGGTGAACTGTTTATTTTGCTTTCTATATGTATAGAGATCCACACTTATAAGATTCTCGTTCTTTTTTTTTAAAGTGGAATTCCACACTTAAACTTGTCAATCAAGCAACTACTTCGTATTGGATTTCAAAAAAAAAAAAATCCTAAAAAAGGAAAATCGATGTCCACTCCTCTGCATATTGCATTGGATTAGACGCCCTTTAAATGTGCCGCCCCCGTCCCTGCCCCCTCATCTCTTTCCATCACTCCACCTATACCGCCATGACCGCCATGCAGACCAATGCATTCTTAACGTAGACATAAAAGGTTGGAATGGAATTGCATACTCAGGAAGAGAGCTCTTTCTGTTGCAGTTCGTCAACCTATAAAGTCATAAGGTCAATTAAGGTCATGAGCTTGCGTTAAATAATGTTAACTTCTAGAAATTTCGATAACGATTAGAAGATGATTAATTCTGAGACATGATTGAGTAATACATGATACATGTACAATTTATCATCACTAAGTACGAGAATTAGATACGAATTTTGAGTTTGCATATGTGGCTTGTACATTAAACTACATATCCATATACTCGCGCATGAGGGCGACTATTAAAGCCCGTGTCAAAAAAGGCGTCAAGTCGTTTGCAAAATTACCCATACGCTAATCAAGATTATGGAGACAATTGGCACATGCATGCGTCAGTAATCAAAGCAATGTTTCCACTTTTCATTTTCATGCAATTCCAATGCAATACCATGTCACTGTCGTATGGCTTGTCAAAGACGGCGCATACATAGACGCAAGCCTGTACCCAACATGCATTATCACGCATGCGTCGTCAGTTGGTGATGCATTGTGGGGGGCATTGCAATCGAAACATCGGGACATTGTGAGCAGCAGGTGGCAGTATAACCAAAATATGAAGGAGTGTCAGTAAAAATTTACCCTGCCTTTAAGTTGCTGTTTTTATGTCATGAATAATGTTAGAAATGAAACAGTGAATAATGGGTGTGGCTGAATAAAGAGCTAAATTAAATAAAGAATACAAGACGAAAAAATACAAAATAAAGAACGTGGACTGTTCCCCCCCCCCTTTTACTTTAAAAGAAAGAAAAACCAGATGGAAAAAAAAAATGTTTCAATTTGAAGAAAAGCTAATGTATTCATCCTTTCAGCATTTATGTAGGTAAAAATTCTTTTGACGTTCAAAATTTAAACTGGGAAAGTAAAGTAGAGAAAATAAAGAATACCTTGGATTTATGGAAAATGAGAAAACTTACATTGTACGGAAAAGTTGTTGTGATTAAACATTTAGTTATGTCTCAGATAGTACATACTGCCACGGCAGTTCCGATCCCTTCTAAAATAATTAAACGTATAAATAAACTGGCTTACACATTTTTATGGAATTCTAAAACAGAAAAGGTGAAACGAAACATCTGTCACAATCCTGAAGTAGAAGGGGGGTTGGGAATGATCGACTTAGAGTCAAAATGCCGGTCACTCCGTCTTTCATGGATTCATAAATATTTAAGAGATGAACAAAGTGCTTGGAAAATTTTGTTTAAATATTGGATCAAGAAAATTGGGGATTTGCCACTTTGTTTGCATTTTAATTGCAAAAAGAGCGATATGTATCGTATTTGTAGAAAAAAACAGTTGCCTAACTTTTATGTTGACATGTTTTGTTCTTGGGCTGAATTAAAATATATTGATATGTTAAAAGTAACAGATATTGAAAATGAAATGATTTGGTATAATAGCAATATTAAAGCTATGAATGAGTTATTGTATTTTCCAAACTGGATGAGAAACAATATTTTTAAAGTGAAACAAGTCTTAGTTAACGGTATCTGGAAAGAAGTTGATTCTATTTGTATTAATTTTCAAGAAAATGAATTACTTTCCGCCTTCAAATTGGCAAAGTTAAAGAGTGCATTTCCGAATTTTTGGTTGCAGAAATTACGTAATAGGTTACAATATGTAAATAGTCCACCGTCTGCAGTGGAATCCAGTACAATAGAAATAGTAACAGGTGACTCCATTGATGTAGCGGTCATGAAAGCCAAACACTATTATAATTTGATGTTAGAAAAAAATAGAGAGAATCTGCCGTGCATTTATTTTTGGAACGCTTATTTTGATTTACCCAATGAGTTTAACTGGAAAACGTTGCTCCATTATAAATTTTACTTTATAAATGACAACAGAATTAAGCAGTTTAATTTTAAATATCTTCATAGAATATTGCCCAGTAAAGACAATTTATGCAAATGGAAGATTAAAAATAATAATCTATGTGATATATGTAAGATTCCAGACACAACTAACCACCTTCTCCTGGCTTGCAAGAAGGTTTCTCTTTTTTGGAAGATTGTATCCAAATTAATTGATACTTTGTTTAATTTTAAAATCCTTTTGAACGAAGAAATTCTTTTAATAGGTCATGAAATAGAGAGAAGAGAAATGAATCTTTTCAATCTTATTTTAAACTTCGCTCAGTTTATTATCTATAGGAACTATATTAGAGAATGTTTTGGAAGTGAAAAGCACAGGAAACATGCTGTATATTGGATAAAAGAATTAAAGGTGGAAATTCGCACCTATCTCAATATGAAATGTAATCAAAAGAAATTCGATACAAACGAAGTTACAAAAGTTACAAAAATGTTTTCATTATTTTAGTTAGTGATTATGTCACATTAGTTTCATGTTCTGTACTATGTATGATATGTTACAATTGCATGAATTTTGTATTTAAACACTGTTGTAAATAGCTGTTATTTTATGATATGAACAAATAAAGTCCCTCGAAAGAGGATAAATAGAAAAAAAAGAATCCTTTCAGCATTCCCTTCCTAGATTTCTTTTTTTGCATTACAATCAGTTTTGTTTAGCAATCTTATCTTATTTGAAGTAGGAGCAGCGGGGGACGGGGATGGATGTTTTCCATAATTGACAGATAGTCTGCAATCCGTGTTTAGTCAGGTGGCAATTTTTTATTCCTTAGGAGTTTGTTTCCAGCTGAAGACCCACAAAACGACTCACTCGTATATATGGAAGATGGTTAAGAACCGCATCTTTAAGTCAATGCAAAAGCACCGCAAACCAGTCGGGTATGGGGATGGTTGGGCTGGCGAGGAGGGGATGGGGGGCTTGGTAGGTCTTGCAATAATTCTATACTTCGCTTTAATTTATTTACCTTCAGTTGCTTTAATGTATTTAAAATAAGGAAAAGAAAGGGGAGGGGCTTAGGTCCCCACGACCTCGCCCCTCGCTTTAATATATTTACCTTAAATAGTCTTTATTTATTTACAATAAAGAAAATAAAGGGAGGCTTAGGTACCCACGACCCCCCCCCCCCACCCCTTAAACCACTATAGCCACAAACCCAATTTCCCCTGGGTGATTAAATAAAATCCAAGTACAATGACTGTCTTAAAGGAATTGATTAGTTCTAGTAAACATGAGCATTTATTTATGAGCTCTGTCATTCTTTAATTCCTGTTTCAAACAATATCACATCAAAAAGAAAACCTCAAATTAAAAATTTGCTCTCGAATTGCCTTCACATTCCATATATTGATAGTTTACACATTTGAACAAAAATTTGTACCTGTATTCGTGCTTAGTGCCTTTCATGATTTGTATGTCATTCTCAACAAAATTGGGTCAATGATTTGTTATTATTTTTATAATTCTGAAACCTATAACAGGAAACAATTACACTTACCCGGGACTATACAAGTTCCTGCTGTATAAACATCCTTTCCAAATCAATGACATCCCCACCGTGTTTTTGTTGTTGTTGTTTTTTCCAACAGTGTTCGACTTTATAGTATCATTAACATTTATGAGTTAACAGCCATCTTGTTACGCAAAGGTATATGAAGATAAAATTATTTTGTTAAGTGCTCAAGGCTTCTCAGATTACAAGACAATAATTTGTCTTCCTCGCATAAATCAAGTGCTTATAATAGTACTTTATATAACATAATTATATATACACATAACATTTGATATACAAGCAAATGTAAAGTGTTTGCATCTAAATATAGTCGAAGAACATTACATTCCCGATTAAGTACAAGTCTTGTTATCTTGAGAAGCCAAGGATACACTTGCGGCATATACAGTATATTGTATACATGTATGTATATACCTTGGCACCATGAACTTGTATGATCTAATGCAAGTTAACATTTAATATTTCTTTAATCTTAAGTATGTTGAATATTAATTTAAATTATTTGTATGCGCCTTGAGCATCTTTAGAGATGGATATGTTGCGCTTATGTTGCGCTTTATAAATATTGTTATTATTATTATTATTATTATTATTAATATTATATTTTATTAAATTAGACGTAGTTTACTATATTTCTGTAACAATAAACTTATTTTTAAGAGCAAATTGTCTTGCCGGTACCTTTGAATAGTACGTCACCCGTACTTATTAGGGACTTTTAGATTTGCGTGGACTGATACGTGGTACTTCCATTCACGGCAGGACGTCGATCGTAGCATAGACCTATTGTCTTCGTGCGAATCTAAAAGTCCCTAATTGCTCAGAGTCACCGACTGTATTGAACATGATGATGGTCTCGTATCAGGTGACTGACTCATAGATGAATGAGCATATGCTGAGCGATCACGTGATGCACAATTATGATGTATTTCTAATCAATGAGAACTTTCGATGAGTTCGTATTCGTAAAGCTGCGGTGTATGTGAACGAGCATTAATAGTACAGGAACCTAGGATGTATACGTGGGGAGGGGGGGGGGGGTTGCTGCAGCCCCTATGTTTATTCTACAGACGTGTATCATTACTATTTACGTCTAGGGACCGACCTTTAACGTCACCATCTGAAAGACGTGACTCAGTTTCGAACCAGGGTCCCTCTAAGTTAGTTTGTAGGCAAAAGCAGAGAGCTGACCAAGTGAGCGTACGTACGCTATATAGACCAACTTTATATTAGACAATTTTCAATAAGAATAAGAAATATTATGTTCATGTAATTCACTTTCATTTTCTTAATGCCACACACATTTTTAATATCATAGAGTTGTTGTCCCTTAGACACCAAATATTATTGATCAATAACAACGTGCCGGTTGGGCCGTCAAAAAAAGTATAGTCATTATGTTTTGTTAATTGTATTATTTTGTTATTATCATCATTATAATTATTATTAACAATCTTCTTATTTTTTCTTCTTCTTCTTCCTCTTCTTTGTCTTCCTCCTCCTCTTCTTCTTCTTCTTCTTCTTCTTCTTCTTCTTCTTCTTCTTCTTCTTCTTCTTCTTCTTCTCCTCCTTCTCCTTCCTGTTCTTCTTATTAACATTATTATTATTATCGATATCAACATTATACTATTATTACCCCCTCATCATCATCATCATCATCATTATTACAACTACATATTAGTGTACAACATACCTACTGCATGGTAATAGACAGCTTTTTGGACGTGTCCATTTACATGTACTGCAAAAGCCCACGTACTGTGCCAGTTAGGTAAGTGTTCCATGTAGACTATTGTCTATTATCTTATTTGTAATCGATGGATATCAAGTTATGCATCAATCCAGTTCCGATTTCCCTTTGCCGAGTTCTACTTTTTTTTTAGCGGGAAGCTTGTTACGTATATTTATAGATACCGCGCAGGTGCTTGTTCGTACCAACCAGATATAGCTTCGGGGCGGAGAAGAAGATTGAAAATGAGGAAAGGGGGAGGGGTGTCAGGCTGTCAGAATTACACTCTAGAACAGAGGCGGATCCAGGATTATGTGAAAGGGGCGAGCGAGGTTCCAAAGATTTCTTGATTTTTTGTATATATATATTTTTTTTAATAAGGCCGTTTGGGTAGAAAGTGTGAAAGGGGGGGGGGGGGGGCAAGAACAAAATTAAAGGCATATTTGATTTCGTGTGTGCTTAAATAAAGTATCCCACATTGTATTACAAAAGAGAGGGGTACGTGCCACCCCTCCCTTCCCCCACCTCTCTTCTCCCCTATCCCTCTCCCTGTCTCCCCCTCTCCCCTCCCCCTCTCCCCTCTCCCCGTCAGTTGCCGCCATCTGGCCATCAACTATCTTGAGGGGAAAAATATATCTCCGTCAAATCGTTCTCATGATTTCTTTAAATTCTATTGATATCCCTCTATACATGAATATGTGATGAATGAGTCAGCCATCTACCATAAAAATGGAAATAATAGAGTGTAGAAGAACAAAAAGAATGCCGCGGGGTACATGGAATACATGCATCGTTCATTACACCAATTTACAGAAAGCCGCAGGTGAAAATTCAATCGATCGATAACGGCTTCTTAAAATAGGTATCATTATATTATCAAGGTGAACGTTTTGAACGTTGACAAAAATATTCCATATTATTGAGTGAAAATTAGGGCAATTTTAGTAGCAAGAAGCGGTTAATATGACTTGAAGAAAGAAAAGGGTGTTTGAAAGACTGAGATGGTGATGAAAGTTAGCTTTCCGGTTGAATGTATGTTTTTAGGTATCAACTGCGAGCAACTAGTGCTTTATAATTATTTGATTAGTATGTACTCAATATATTTCTTCAATCTAGACCTGCCATAGATCTACCAGTCCCAAACGTGAATATACCTGTGTTTGTGCTTTTAAGGGTAGGCCGCAATGGTTTTTTAGCAACAATTATTAGCAATATGTGCCTAATTTTGCTGATAAAATCCCATTAAAACATGTCTATCTATACGCACTTGCTCGTACTTTCTACATGACATACCTGTCGTTCAAGCAGTTCTCGAAAAATGAAAGTTTACCGTTTATAGAAATGATTAATTGTATTTATAGCGTCATTAATATGACCGCATTAACTCGTTTAACAATCCGCTTGGTGTGTACTAGTGTCGACAGCCCTTTGCGGATAAAGTCGACTTGATGCGAATGATATGATTCGCAACTCTACGGGATTATTCAAAGTGCAAGACAGGATTATCATCTCTGCTAAACCTATTATCGAATACCACGCGAAGGAGGAATTCTATAATGTAATTAGCACATGCGGACAAAGTGACCCGAGTTTCCTCTTTGAGTGAGTGTTCAGACGAGCAATGCTGAAGCCGTTCCGATTATACTTAGCGTGTGAAAATCGTGATAATCGTTCACTCTTTCTCGGATGAAATATTCGGTCATTATTCTGTTACCATGACTACCATTTAGTGGTGTTGTTTCCCCATAACCAATCATTAACAAAAATAATCAAAAAACCTGAATTTCAAATTAAAAATATTTAGTGAGGCCGTAAATGAATAATTGACATAGATATTGTGGAATACATATGTGTCGAAATGAACGAGGAAAGAAGCCCAGTAATTAAAATAAATATTTCATGAAAAATTATTTTATGAAATTGTTGATTTTTGGGGTGGGCGCATCACCCCGTGCCCAAATAAATCCTAATCTATATTATCTTGTTTGATGATAATGATTATTTTATACCTCTCTGCTAAAGTGAGCAGGTGTATGCTCGTAAATAAGAAATTATGGGACCGACGGTTTTAAGTCCTCTCCGAGGGACCTGGTAATGATGATTAATGCCTTACTAAAAGGAAACGAGCGCATTGAGTAATTGGTTTCGAATGAGGAACCTCCCGGTTACGAGAACACTGCTCTACCACTGGACCATATTGCACCTCCTCTTAATCTCCTAACTACACACAGAGAAAAAATGTATGCCCTTTCAAATACCCCCTTTTTGGAGGAGGGGGGTTACGCCCACCCCTTTTACAAATTCCTCGACCCGCTTTTCAGTATTCGTGGTGTAAGTTTCTAAATATACATGCAAGACAGCGTAAGGTAAACTAAAATAATGACATCTGCGGTAATCGGAGCAGAAATGATTTCATAAATAAATGATTCCACTATCGTTGCCAGCTCTTTTTAAATGCATTGTCTGGCAAGACCCGGCAGCCAATCTATTAAAACGACACGTACTTTCCTTAGATTTGTATAATCAACGGTAGTGTATTTCTGTATGTCTTTTCATATTAAAGACTGAAAATATCATATTGTATGGCTTCTTTAATATTGGTAATGGCGAAAACGTAAACGCACAATCTGGTAACTTCTTGATCTAATCAACGAATTGTTATTGCTAGACTCTGAACAGCAATGTAAGACAAACCGTTTCGATTTGAATTTATTGAACTGTTGCAACATATCTTTAGAGTCTAAAGTAATTAACTGTTACCTTCACATGTGAACTTGCAAGAAATATGAAGAAGATACAAAAAGCATGCCTATGATAATGATAGTAAAAAATATTATAGATTTGACCCCAAACAAATTCGCCTCAAGGGGGTTGGAGTTGGGAGGGGGAGGAAGGAGTGTTTCCACATCTTCTGAAGATTGAGAGAGAGAGAGAGAGAGAGAGAGAGAGAGAGAGAGAGAGAGAGAGAGAGAAAGAAAGAGAGAGAGAGGGAGATAGAAAGAGAGAGAGAGAGAGGGAGAGAGAGAGGTAGAGAGACAGAGAGACAGAGAGAGAGGGAGAGAGAGAGAGAATGAGAGAGATATAGAGGGAGAGAGCATCGGAGAGACAGACAGAAACAGAGAGATACAGAGAGAGATCTACAGATGGAGCGAGAGAGAGATAGAGAAAGAGAGAGAGAGAGAGATCTATAGAGTGAGAGAAAGAGAGAGAGAGGGAGAGAAAAAGAAAAAGAGCCCGAGAAAGACAGAGAGGGAGGGGGTGGATAACTGACTAAAATGCACGTCTTGATTGCTTTACAGGTGCAAGAAATACCCTCGTCTTGCTGATTCACACCTATTGCATAACTATTTCCATCTTCTACCTCATACATGATGTATAGGAAATACATTTCATTGATTGCACTTGCTAATCACCCTGCAATTTGCTCCACATTTTAATTGGCTCACTCATCACCAATACACCGATTACCCCTCGATGGATAAAACTCTCGTCTGAACACGCACAACGTATCATGTACGCGACCAAGTTCAGAATTCGCTACCGTATATCCGTGCCTCCTTTAAAGGGAAAATTGAGTTCTTTTAGATGAACAATAATGTGTCAGTTTTCTCAGTGTTTTTACGTCAGCTTGGAAAAATACATAGGAGAAATATCTCGTTAACAAACAATATTGTTTTTAAAATGCTCCTATATCAGAAATGTGAAGAAGAACAAAATAGACCCCCGACCCAAGACCAAACCTTTGATGTAGTCTCAAATCGGAATACTTATAACTGCGTGCAGTGTATGCGACCTTTAGCGAGATAGGGATGATCTCTTTGTATGTTTTGATCATCTCAAAACTTAATTCTACATCAGTTATTGTGTATGGCCTACTGCATAATTAACCTTTCACAATTGATTCCAGAAAGTTTATTCTAAATGATAACTTTGCATGAACAGAAACTCAGTTTTATCTTTAAGCCATTTACCCCATAGCATAACGTCATCGTGCTGTATGGAACGCTGGGTGTGGCAAGTTTAAGGTCAGTTTAAAGGAAACGAAGCCCTATCGCCATGGCAAGTGACAATGTCCGTTGCTAATAAAAACTGTTTGTAAAATGTGGACCACTCGGAGATCATGTAGACTGTGTCTTGACCGCGCCCATTTCGCTAGCACACGGGGGCACTGTGACCTGAGTTTCAATATAGACCTGTTTACTTCTGTATGTCAATCTATGCAATATTTTCACCTTTAATTGTGGCCGGAACCAGCCATTTAATTCCCTTGCTATGAATAACAGTATCGCTATAGATGGAATCCACTTTGCATGCATTAGTTGTTGCTACGTCGGCCAAGTTCTGGCAAGGGTATTAGCTGTCAAGAGAAACTTTTCTCAAAATTGTATGCAAACCACATAGTGAAGAGGTCGATGAATCCTGGTTGATATATTCCCCCAATCAATCGGTAACTTACTAACTTGTATCTCTTTAATTCTGAATTGCTGATAGGATTATTATAATTTTGATCCATTTGAAACAATAGCAGTTTTTCATAAGACGATACCCCGATCATGTCAGATCGTGTAGTGTTGCTGGGCTTTATCGACTACTGTCCTATTACTTTTAAATACCTTGTCTTTATTCGTTACAATGTTTTCATAACAGATAATAATCTGATTGGTTAATGTTGTGTAAAGTCAATCGTATCAGAAATACACAAACCACGATAATAAATGATTTCCTTTTTTACTACTTAATAAAATTTGAATTTCTCGTTAAAAAATAAAATGCTAGAAATAGAGATTCTTTCGAAAGAAAGAGTTTATGTACGTGGTGGACTATGACAAAGTTTCTACTAAATATAGGAGATACAGTGTATACAGAGGCATCATTTATTCCTGGGTATGGCATCAACATTCTTTTATTTTTTTTTGTGGCCAGCTGCACTGGTCATTGGCACCGTAAGTGACTCTTGAAGTTTAAACGTCCTCTAAATGACAGGTCAACCGCTTTCGAAAGTGAGCGGTCATTTGATTCATTTATGTGGACAGTCACTTTAGTCACAGTGGATCTATTGATGACCCAGTTCGTGAAGTGTTTAAGGGTAGCGACCCCCCCCCCCAACAAAAACAAAAACAAAAAATTAGAAGAAGAAGACAAATTATGAAATAATAAACGGATGATAAATGAATAAATGAATAACATGAATGAACGAGTAACTGAGTGAATAAAAACACAAATAAATACATTTTTAAATTAAAAAAACAAACAAATATATATCTATATATGAATGAATGATTGATTGCTTAATGAATTAATAAATTAAATTATTATACCTTTTTCGTTAATAACTGTATTTTTTTATTTACTCATTCCTTCATTTGGTTACCTATTTAATTTTAGTTTATCTTATTTTTCAAACAAGCTTACATAAAGCGCGCAGGGGACTTTCTTTGAGTTAGTGATATGCGCTATACAAATAACGTTCATTATTATTATTATTATTATGTATTGAAAAAATGTCTGGATCCAATATTATCGTACACAAGGCAGTTAATTCAAAATGAACAAAGGACTGTGGTTATTTGCGTTTCGTATTGTGATCTTAGAGGTTCTATAATTAGAAGACAAAGTTATAACAGCTTCGTCTCTCCTTTTACTTTTACTTTATGTTTTAAACTCTTTCTTTACCACCCTTTTTATCATTCGAGACTTCGCTCGAACCCGAGCACTAATTAGCACTCGTAAACGGAAGGCAAGATAACGAATCCTTGGAACTCATTAAGTCCTGCACCGGATGAATTATGGTTGACCAATTAACGTGTTGACGTTGACTTGTCTTTGACGAGCCCATTATATATCTGTGTAATGTTGTGACAGATTCTGGGGACAGCTTGTAGTGGCGTAATATTCGTTATGATCATGCGGACAAGAATTGTTTATATGGTTGTAATGACTAATTGCAAGCATTGTCAGTCAGAGAAATTGGACGTCATTAAACGCCTAGCTCTAATCATCATTGCTTTAAAAATATGTCACGATTTCTAATACCATTGTTAATGATTAATAACAAAATGATGTACCTACATTACGTATATATATATTATAGACCTATGAAATAAGAAGGGGACAAAAGTTGTCTAAGTTCGGGAAAACGGATACCAAATACATCAAATGATAGATTATGAAAATAACACACATACATATTTTGATATATTATGTTATCGATCGCAAGAACAAATATATAGACACTTCATTTAAACTTTGAATCCACTTCCATTGAATTCATAAATAAGATAAAATATATTTGTGTCTCGCCTTTGTCTATACGTTATTTTTGTCACATGTGGAATGCTTTTTTTTCACCGTTTGATCGCGTTCTGCAGACTATGATAATCAGCTTTATGAAAAATTCATTACACACCAAAATAACGTGCCAGGAACGAGCTGTTTATGCATTATGGAAAGGTTCATTGCCCTTTCCTCATGTCTCTTTCTTTCTCTCTCTCTCCCTCTCTCTCTCTCTCTATCTCTCTCTCTCTCTCCCTCTCTCTGGATCACTCTCTCATTCTCATACTGTCGTTTTGTCTATCTGTCTGTCTCTGCTATCTGTATCTCTGTTTGTATGTTTCTCTCTCTCTCTCTCTCTCTTTCTTTCTCTCTCTCTGTCTCTCTCTCTCTTTGTCTGTCACTGTCGTTTTGTATTATCTATCCGTTGTCTATCTACCGTACACTATCTGTTTGTGTATATTTTCTCTATCCCTCTCTCTCTCTCTCTCTCTCAATGACTCCCCCCCCCCCCCCCCCCCCCCCCACTAACCGGCAGAATTATGCACTACAGGTTTTTTTTGGTTAATCTTTGACAAGAATGCCCCCTGAACATGAAATGTCAGCAGTCAGTGTGTTTTGTTTATAGCTTTGTTTTCGTTGCATTGTTTTGTTTGGTCCTTTTTAAGAGATTTGTTAAAAGACATGCTCCCCTTCCCCTTGGTTGATCCCACATCTCTTCCTCTCTCTTTTTGACACTGTCATTTTGTTAAAGGCACACTGTCCTACTTGTAGCTACTTGCTCCCTCTATATAGAAAACTTCCCAAATCGGTGCCTGTTGGTCCCCCATGATCCTCTTTTTCTTATGTTAAATGAGAGCTGAGTTAATGAGATAGCCACCTGTCACAGTGACCTCGATGGCTCGCTGTGTGGCCTAATCCCTTCTAGCTGCAGTAGTAACGCCTACCTTTAATACATGTGTGTGTGTGTGTGTGTGTGTGTATTGGGTTTTTACAGACGTGTATCAATCAGATATGATTATTTACGTCTGGGGACCGACCTTTAAACGTCACCATCCGAAAGACGTGACTCAGTTTCGAACCTGCGTCCTCGGCTGAATGTAATGTATATCTCACGCTGTACCTCAGTATCCCTATGTATGTACAATGTATGTATGTATTCCACCCTCTCCATATCTCACACTCTCTTTCTCTTCCTCTCTCTCTCTCTCTCTCTCTCTCTCTCTCTCTCTTTCTCCATCTCACCGTAAAGACATGCAGAAGGCGGATATGTTTACAATGATATTGTTTCCGCGTGGAGTACCTGGCTGAATTAATAAAGACGCCGCATTACACCCACCTTGTCCACTCCATTGCATGGGGGCGTTTACAGGGGTCGGGGGGGGGGGGGGGGGGGGGGCTCATTGAAAAACCGTCGACAAAATGCCCCCGAATATAAAATGACAGTAGTTAGTATGTTTTGTTTTTGTTTATAGCTTTGTTTTCGTTGCATTGTTTTGTTTGGTCTCTTTGACAAATAAAAAAAAGAAGACATATTCCCCTCCCCCTTTAAGCAAAAATAATCACACACCGCCTCAGCTCTATGAAATGAACCTTTCGACGACTAGCATGATCGAAGCGCGGTCTTTAGGGCCGACTGCCCGCCACCAGATGTCCCCTCCGTGTCCACGACGTCACAGCATGAATGTTCTTCCCGCCTTTATTAGCGTTTGTATCCAGCGGAATAAAAGATGCATTCCCGCCGGGGGGCTTTGGCTTGAACAACCTGTGCCCTAAAGCGGTTAAGAACTCCGAGAGGCGAGCCCCGACGAAATGAAGGAGTAAAATGGTCTAATTGATTGTGAAAAGGTCAAGAGGATGATATAGAAAGGAGAGGGGGAGGGAGGGAGAGAGGGAGAGAGAGAGAGAGAGAGACTGAGCTCAGGAATGGGAAAACCGAAGTGGAGAGAGGTAAGATGCAGCTAGAAATGATAGGTAGAGATACATAAGAAGAGGGCGACAGAAGGAAACAGAACAGAGACAAAGAAAGAGAGGTAGCGAGGAGAGAGAGAGAGAGAGAATGATAAATTGTGAGAGGGGCAGAGATTGCAAAAAAGAAACAGAAGTAAATAGAAGGAAAATATGGATGACATGGAGAAAGTATGCAAAATAAAGCAAGGGGACACAAATCGCATTCTGCCCATATTAGGGACATACATGTACGCCCTTTTACCATTGAAGTTTGATAGTAACTTGCTAACCGCTGAAGATAGGGGTTCATAGGGGTTTATCGGCGAAGCGGGGACGAGCACTTATTATACCCGACATCAGGGGAGAGGAGAAAAACAACGGCTTCTCTCTCTCTCTCACTCACTCTCACTCTCTTTCTCTCTCCTTTCTTTTTTATCTCCTCCATATTATCGTATGACCATGATTCTAATATGTAACCATAGAAGTATAGATTCGTAAGATATTTAGTTTTGGGGGATTTAACTTTGTAACCTCCATGCAATTCAGCCCGTGGGTTGCCATGTGAATTTGTTTACTCAATACAATTAAAACTCAATTTAATTCAATGTGCAAATAACAGACTTATACATCTCTCCTTCTCCGTCGACGTTTGTTACAAGCTTTACTTCTGCATTATACAAACTCAATCCATTAGCCTTTCACTGTATTTTGCTATACAGCTCGGCAAACAATAGCACTCCATACACCCGTAACTGGGGACGCCATTATTTTGCTTTCTCTGTTGATTGAATGTGCAATTCATATTGCAATCAATACTATATTGTTACAGTAATAGAACATATAGCTCGAGTGAGGATTTTAAATAGAAACATCACTTTGGCGACAGCACACTCCCCTTGCGTGTGTATCCATAATTGAATAGCAACGAAAGTCTACTAGACTTCGTAAAACCTTTATACAATCATGTAGTATCCATTTCAAAGCCAACAAAACGCCATCGATTCCACACAATACACATCGGAGACAAGGACATTTGAGGGACTGGGTATCTTTGCCTCAGATTCTAAACAAAATCCTGGATATAGCTCATGCTGCAATGATAATTATAAACCTTTATGTCAGTCAGGAATCCCATGACTTTTACAAGCCGATCGCCTGTCGATTATCAAGATATTTATGATTGGAAATCGAAATTTCATTTTTCGTTTTCCTAACGGTTTTTATAACACTACAGTCCATTGGGGAAAATGAGTATGGTAAAACTGGTCAATCAAAGATTTTTTACTTTTTTGAGGCACTACATGATCATTTTGAAGCGCATTTTTTGTAGGGCTTCAATATACACCATAAATCACAGACACTGATAACATGTAGGGCCATATATCTTATATTTAACATTGTTAAACGATGCCTTTAAAGTATGTATTTGAATAACGTATCTTTTATCTGCAAATACTCCGTTTACACATGTTAAGGTGAAACAATATTTCGCCCTTTGGGCTTCTTCAAGTTATGGTTACTGCAAAGTACATATTAATTTCTTAATGCATAACAAGATACGCGCCGATTGCTTTATTCAATGTCATGTTACTATGGTTACAATGCTAGGATAATCCGTCATCTAAATTATCTCCTTTTTATTCGAATTTGAGAGAACAAATATAATTTAAATACATGTAATTCTAACTCATCCTTTCGTTTGCAAGGGATTAGCCCACTTTCTTGTTGATTTTGTCTTCACCCGAAATTAGGACATCGAGAGGGGGCAATACAGCACCCCGCCCCCTTTTTCAATTTCCTGTGTTTAAACTGCAAACGCTAATGTTGTTTTCAGTACTGTTCTAATTCAGTCACTCACTCATCGTCTGAATCCCACATCGCAGAAAGAGATATATTTATCCTAGTGTAATAGTTTCCCCGGAATCCGAGGTATTCAGATCAGACAGACGACTTATAAGAGAAGAAGATTGCAATCATGAAGAAGATGAAAATATGCCAACGAGAGTACCGAATTACCAAAATAATTGCATCTCCTCTCTAAAGCACATTCCTGGCTTGTTGCCTCATCACCAGTGCAATACTAATGGCACGCATGAGGAGGTAAATGTTTAATGGCTTCAATTTCAAGCTCGAGAATAATGAACATTCAGAGAAAAATTTGCTTGATTGTAATGTGAAAACCCACAGGAATACAACTATATAATTATAGTAAAATGTTTAGAGAGAAAACAGAAAGATACTAATTTTAGATATTCGAACTAAATATGATATCTTTTGCACAACTCTTATGATGCAATCATCACGACCATTGACTTATACACAAGTTTACAGGTCCATGATGAAACAGACTCTGACCCTGGGGGAGGGGCATGAATATATATAATACCATAAATGTGCCATGCAATATGGTAATTTCTATCGTTAAATCGAAAGCAAATTCGTTTTAATAATTTGTCAAACACAACAAAAAAGAGGCACTATTTCCGTTATCATAAGGCTTTTATTCATATAAATACATTATAATAGATGCCAACTCCAACATCCTTAAATTAGGCGTTATTTAGAGATTATCTCAAACACTTTGTGTAAAAATTGGATGTCCATATCTTACTGTAGATCATTACCGCAGTATGTATGCAACATTTGGTTGTACATGCGTCATTTTAAATTATACTATAGACAATGAACATTGTGTCGACACTATTTTATCAGGCGTCATCAGAAAATGCATGTTTAATTAGTTAATGTGTTACTCCTTTAATCAATTATCTCTGGTATCATGACCGTCATAGAGCATACTGTAAACACTTCAGAAACCATTCAGACAAACACTTATCAATGTTATTTTAATACAAAACTCGTCATTTATCTGACAGACCATATCCCCTTCCGGGATCAAAAATCATTTATTGATTTGTACTTTGTACTTTGACTTTACACGTCCATATTTGTTCAATGGCAACACAACGAAAAATTTGATATTATAGTTAGACCGTAAATTAGTTTGCTTTTTACACCCCCACCTGCCTGAAGACAAGTTTCGGTTTCCATGTAATAATTTGGAGGCTTCTTTGGCAACATATTGGCATGTGTTGTTCCAGCTCAAATGATGGTTTCTACGACTAATCTTCTTATGAGGTTTGCGCATGAAATGTCATCTTTTCGTGATAATCCATTCAATAAGGTCGATACTAAAACTTCCCTTCAACAAAATGTTTTCTTTTTCTTGTAGTGCGAAAATGAAGCAATATTTATGATTCAGTTTTGAAATAATATCACACAATCGATCTGTAGTATTTTAATTCTATTTATCACTATTTGCTGTATGTTTTCATTTCATCGAGGGTCTGTAACAATTTTAATCCCTGGAATAATATTATGCTTGGTTGATTGCTATATCTGGTTGTTTTTTTGCTACGCTTGATGTATGCAATAAAGCATGTACTAATGTCTTGAATAGGACTAATGATGCGGGAAAATTGTTGCTATATGACATGTATGTACAATCGCTTCTAAGTGTTTCTGATTAAAGGAATACCGTTAACATACTAATGCAAACGTGTAGTAACAATCCACATTTGTTCAAGCCTTTTCGAATGGGAAAGGAATTCAGATCTAGTCAAATTTATTCTGATTTGTTAGGTCCTCGATATTAGCTATTACAAAAAGTATATTAACAGTAATGGATCCTCTATCTTTCATTATGCTGAGATATTTAAATACGAACATACATGCATGTGTCTGTCGTCGAAGCTAATATTTGTTCATCCGTTACAGCGTTTCGAACATAAGACGAAGACAGCGTCAGTTACAAACTGTATATTCCGACCGTGACAATGATTACCTGCATGGGCATGTATCACGAGAACATTTGTAATGGAGGGGCAGGGGGGGGGGGGGGGGGGGGTGATATTATCTGCCCATGTTTATAAAACAAAAACGTTTAAAATTGATTTAGAAGTATTAAGGTTCTCACAGACCTTGATTTGCCAATAATTGGATTTGTAGAGAAAATCGGTTCTTTTGATGGGAGGAGTGAGGTTTCAACCCCCATATCCCTCCTCTCCCCTCCCCTCCCACATACACAACCAACCCTTCGCCTTTCTCTAGCGAAGCCAGCCATTGCCTGGGCACATACGGGGATTTCCCCTCTGGTACCCGGATGCAGAGACATGTCAATCATTAAATAGGTAATCTTAGATCTTTCACCTTCTCAATGTTTCATGAAGAAGAGAAAGAACAAACACTTCCATGAGTTACTGACACTATGAACATGACTGACAAAGACAGTGGACAAAATATACAGTTCCTCGGGTAGACAAAAGAACATACCTTCACTGCTATTATGTAAAAAGTGAATGAATGTGACACCTGTTCTACACATTTTTACATAATAGCAGTGAAGGGATGTTCCTTTGTCTACCTGAGGAACTGTATATTTTGTCCGCTTTCTTTGTCAGTCATTTCATAGTGTGATGGGGCAATATTCATGTTCTATTGCCAAGGGATCGAGCTCCATCAATATCTTAGCAGAACATCTGATCTCTGAGATAAAACTGCTCTAGGACGATTAATAATAATAATATTCCGCTTATATAGCGCTTAATATAATATCTCTAAGCGGTTAACAGATATCATCACGTTTATTAAACAGTGTTTAGGGACATCGAACATAATAGCAATAGCATATCACCTCATATATTTCCTTATTTATGCACGTTGCACGAGGCAAATGCGGTTTCGCGATTCGATGCGTCACTGGGAGACGTTGGACTGCGTCAACCATTGGCGCAGTCTTTGACGTGTCATGTGATAATTATTCCTTACACAAATTAAATGCAAAATGAAAATTACACTGTCTAGCACGAGCTAAGTGAGTTTACAGGCTTAAATAGTGCATGTATTAACGCCATCGTAATGAAGTCTCATCAGCGAGACATTAGGTCTTCCACCCCTCTCTTGAGCTTTTGATTGGGTAGATCTCATGTTGTATTGTCAGGGGAACTCCGTCAATAGTTCAGTGAACGATCTGCGTCAAGGAAGATGATGATGATGCTAAAGGATTACAGTGTATGGAGATGTCGTATTTATCGCTACTGATTTGATTTAGTTTTTTTATTAACAAAAACAATTATTTCTGCATTTTTCCAAATACAATAACTGAATAACAAAGAACACATAAACGTAAGGTAAATTGCAAAATACACACACAATAATAACTTAATGGCAACATGTAATTAACATAATTAATATGATAACGAAACTTAATATTTCTATTGACATTGCTCCTTTCATTATCGTTGTACAAAAGGCGTTATGGACTGACTCAGAAGTGCGTCAGTGACTTTAATGGCGTTTGACGCAGCGTGTAAGATATATTTCTTACAAAAAGTAAACGTAAAATGAATATTAGTGTACAAGTGCATGAGCTTTGGATTTTTTTTCTTCGTCCTGGCGCATAGTGAACATGATATTATGATATTATTCTTTCATAGCGTATGCGTTGAGGCATTAATGTTTTATGTTCAGGATCTGTTCAAAAATCGGATCGGTATGTATTATCCTGCCCTGGCCCTTTAATCGGAGAACTTTATTGAATCAATTGATGCAAATTACTTGTACCTCCCCCACGCATCGTCAAAACGCTCACGTATTCTCGCATCTATTCCACGTGTAATGATCAACCACTCACTCTTGCATTGGATACTCGTACATAATCAGATTATGAGAAGAAGGACAGCGAGAGGGGGGAGAAAGAGGGAAAGAGAGAGAGGGGGATAGATGGGTAAAAGGGGAAGAAAAAGAAGAGGAAAAAAGAGAGAGAGAGAGAGGAGAGAGAGAGAGAGAGACGAGTAAAAAATAAGAGAATAGAAGAGTAGGAGAGAAAGACAGACAGAGACGGGCAGGCAGAGACAAGGAGAGAGAAAGACAGAGAAAAGGAGAGAGAGGGGGGTAAATGAGAGTGAGAGAAATAGAGAGAGAGAGAGACAGAGAGAAAGAGAGAGAGAAATATAGAAAGAGAGAGAGAGAGAGGGAGAGAGTGAGAAATAGAGAGAGATAACTCCAAAATAAACTATCAACGGAACGATGTGTTGGCGCAAAACAAGAAGAAATTTTAAGAAAAATAATCTGCCAAAATGATTGCTTTCTCCATGTCGCCCAGACCTACAAGAACAATTCAACTCTGCGGGGGCAATATCAAAACCCTATTCTTTTGCTTATAATGTCATGCCAAAAAACACGATCTCAACTACTTTCGAAAAGAACTATTATACCAAAGGCAATTTCATTACCCTTCTACGTCACCTATCGAAACGTGCGACAATGATTACTTCAATAATCCGAACAACATTTATATGGGGGTGTACAATTGGGTGTCGAAAATAGTGCCCTTGAGTTGATTTTAGCGAAAATAGTTCGCGATCGTCTTCCAAAGAAATCATCGGATTATGACACATGTTACAAGAAACTATTGTGAAAATCCCACACTCTATGACGCAACGTGCCAGGCTCTTGAAATTGCCCGAGAGATCATACTTTTAAAAGTCACCCGATTCGCCCATTCATTGTAGATATCCGTTTCGAAGGAATGCGTGCACGAGGACCTTATTGTGACGTCATTACCAGTACTCGAGCTTCGCGTTAGGTTCATATCTTCACAAGATGAAAGAAAATATTTTCCGCAAATATTTTTTGTTTTCTTGTTCTTTAAAAACAAATATTTCCCGTTTTTCTTTCCCCCTTTTTTGTATCCATTTTGGGTGACACAGATGGAGGACCAAAATAGCAATTTCCTTGCAAGTTGTTTGTTTAATAGTTGCTCACGCGTTCCCCTGCCTAGGTCAATGGTAATCCGTTTGCCAACAACTAAAACTAATTACTGTTTACAATGTCTTAGAACTTCAAATAGTTTATTTTCAAAGCTACTCTTGATTTCTATTTATGGGATTTTATTTTAAGAGGAAATGACAAACATAAAGTAAGGTAAATCTTGAATAATTTGTCATCGTCATGTACCGAGAAGTTTGTTTGACGATAAGCGGTTCTACAGGCTGGGTCGGGGCGGGAGGGGGTGGTGGGCTCCTTTCCCCTTCGAAAAATTACCGCCCCCCTAATCGAGCCCCCATAGTTTCTGTATAGAATATTTATGATTTTAAATGAGACATATAAAGAAAGTGAATGCAAGGTCCCCATGCGCCCCACCCAACCCCACATCCCCCCTCAAATTTTTTTTTTCAGAACCGCGTCTAGATTAGCAAAATATCATCTTTATATCATAAATGGGATTTAGTGAAAAGCGCAACATAATAGACTACTTGCACATTGTCATTGATTAATATTGATATTGATTTATTCGTCCACAATGTGGAAATGGGCTTCCCACCAGCATTACAATAATACAAGAACAGAGTACATAATATGAAACATGCAAACAAATTGAGGAAACAATTTCAGAACAGAAAAAATCTCGTAATTTCACAGAAATAATTTTTACGCATTATCTCTCCACTGCTTTTAACGGACTATTCAATATAATCATCATTGATGTATTAAGCTTTATGAGAACAGTTTATAAATTCAAAAAATATGATAATTATTGCTATTGTTATTATTATTATCAACGCCATCATTGTTCGTCAAAGTGGATAGATTGCGTTTAATTAATTCACGACATGGCCGGGAATATACTTGCTCCTTTTCTTCATGTTTATTTGCTCATTAATCGGCTATTTTATATTTTATTGCAAGATTATTCTAAAAGCAACGTTTGTAGTCTTGAACGTCACTGTGAGGGCTCAATTTTTATCATTTACTTCTAACGTAACATTTGGTCTACCTTTATCTGAAGATAGCTTTGAGACTGCTGCCGGCTAAAATGTCAAAAAATCGCAAAAAGAAATGTCACCAAATAGCATGCAGAGAAATGTCACTAGATCGCCAAGGGAGCTTGAATTGCGATCGAATTTAGATTGCGAAAATGAATATTATTCTATCTCATCTTCGCATGCATGGCGTGACAAATGTCCATATTAAGTTTTCATGAGAGATTGTCTTTTAGGCAATCGTGATAAAAACAAATATCGTATTCCCGTGTGTGGTGTTCCCCTGTTGCAAAGCGATACGGTGTCGTAGCGCCGAACCGCTGCGCTGGGGAGCTGGCTTCAGCACCGACACTCATGCAGGCTGGAATTCGTTGCTTATCTTTTCATGAGCACTTAATATTCAAATAAAGAATGCATATAAGATGCAAACAGATGAGGCACGTACAAGATGTGACACCTTTTCAGCAATCTGCGAAAAATCACGGGTTTTAATTCCACTTGAGAATTACATCGAATCAAGCCATCTCACAAATGCGGCTTCAGTTGAGCGAGGTCATTATAAAGACATCACACAGACGATAGCTCGGTGTATTGTCATACCAAGGAGATACCAACTCCTTGGTAAAACTTCGTTTTGGTTAATTTTGGGGGCGAGGGGTAACACAAATGACAGAGGGGTTTTGGCGGTGGCACTTATTTGGGCCGGAGGAGGAAGAAGAAGAGGAAGAAGAAGAAGAAGAATAAGAAGAAGAAGAATAATAATAAGAAGAAGAAGAAGCAGAAGAAGAAGAAGAAGAAGAAGAAGAAGAAGAGGAAGAAGAAGAAGAAGAAGAAAAAAAAGCAGAAGAAGAAGAAGGAAGAAGAAGAAGAAGAAGAAAGAGAAGGAGAAGAAGAAAAAGAAAAAGAAAAAGAACAAGAACAAGAAGAACAAGAAGAAAAAGAAGAAGAAGAAGGAATAAGAAAAGAGGGGAAAAAAGAAATAGAGAGAGGAGAGAGAGAGAATAAGAGACACCGAGAAATGGAAAAAGAAATAAGGAAATGAAGAACAAAGAATAGGAAGAAAAAGAAGAAAAGGAAGAAGGAGGAAGAGGAGCGAGGAGGAGAGAGAAAGAAAGAAACAAATAAAGGTTAGAAAGGATGTTAGAAGAAAAAAAAATAGAAGAGAAAAAACAAAAAACAGAGAACGATCAGAGAGAGGGAGGGGAGGGACGGAGTATGTGTATGTGTGCGTGTGTGTGTGTGTGTGTGTGTGTTTGAGATAGAGCAAGAGAGAGAAAGAGAGAGAGAGAGAGAGAGAGAGAGAGAGAGAGAGAAGGGGGGCGCCAGATGACACGTTACCTTTCATGCTGCGTGCAATATATACTGCGTCATTCTAACCACAACGCATGTTAGTTTAAATCTGGAAACATAATTCATACCACTGTGAAAAAGAAGAACTCGTTTAATCTCATTATATATATACATAAAAAGTTCATTTTTCAATCGAAATAGGTGAATTAATTCCAACTGGTGCACAATCAGAAACCTCACATAGGAAATTTGATGATGTAGTGGTAATGCGTTTGTTGCAGGAACAAATCCATAAATCGTGTTGAGGAATACGTTTCCAGTTCTAATAATTATTTCCGCCTAGCACATCTAGTTCTTGTAAAGTGCTGCTAGTATTTCTAAAAAGAATCAATGGCGCATTGTAATAGTGGTTCAATAATCGGGGGGGGGGGGGGGGGGGAATGAATGAGTTTTTACTAACCACACCGTCAAAGGTATTACATGTATCTATTCATTTCTTATTGAGAGCAATAAAAAACCTCAACAGTTTTGTTTCGAATTCGTTGTACGTCTGGTTGAATTCCTGTGTTCATAGAGAGCTGGCACAAACAATGGTGTGAAATCTGTTTATCTTTGCAATGTTACAAACAAGTTTAATTTTCCATTAAAATATCGTTCCTGGTTAGTGTCGGGACGAAGCAGCCATGGGTAGTATTGCGGAGTCCCCCCCCCCCCCCCCCCCCCCCTCACAGGCCTTTCTATTCGGTGGCTTGTTGGTCGGTCCGTTGTGGTCTGAGGGCCGGTTGATCAATACTGAAGTTGAAGTTGAAGTTTTACCAGCAAAAATTCAAGTTTAAGTTTCCTGAGCTACATGTATATGCTTACTCTGTTATTTTATGACACAAAGGAAGAACCACATTATTTGGATTTGGAGCTGGTATATACCATCTCGAAAGTAGCGAAACTTTCATTTAGTCTTAGATATGTCAACAATTTGGTGACTGATTTCCCCCAACATTTTTTATTACGGCGTTAGAATTCTACACGGCGTAATTAAGCCCTAATATACAATTTTTTACAAGTTATTAGAAGTAGTAGCAATAGGAGCAGTAGAAGTAAAAGTAGTAGAAGTAACAGACATTCGATATTCGGGCAATCAACATCGACCCCCCCCCCCCCCCCACCCACCCACACATACACATTCCCGGCGACATTGTGCCCGAGCGCCTATGGATTAGACTTTTAAAGATTAAGTTGAGTTCTGGTCATGCGATTGCATTGTGAAAGAAAATGTGGAATGGATCAGAAAAAGTTGATCGTGTAGCATGTAAGTATTGGTGTGTACTGCAAGGTTATGGAGTCATCAAAATCATAATAAATTTGGCCCAGTCTTGGTAAAGTAACAAGCACTGTACTCAGAAAGATGTTTATGGGACTACACAAATGGTGTCGGGCCTACTTGCTTTCCTTATCTTTCTATGCTTATTACTCAGCCAGTATACATTTTCTACCAAATTTGTTTGGCAAATGACATGTATTTGTAATCTTGAACATTCAATGTGAGTTTCGTTAGATTCTGTGAGAATTCATTTTTTTTTAAACCAGAACTTAAGTTTACCTTTAATATCAGGATGATGATGATGATTATTGGGAGGCTTTTAATAGAAGCATGGTATCTGGGGCGGCATGATGATCCAGTAATAACTGAGAGTTAATGGTTATGGCCCAGATACTGATGATCAATTTGCCACGCATAAACCTCACTGATTCGCTAGCTATGCTTCTTAAATCGTCTGTGTATCCCCGAAAGCATCTTCCTACACATGATAACGTACATTCAGTTGGTCACTCATCCTATCATAATGATAATGATGGTGGTGGTGGTGATGATGATGAGGAGGAGGATCATGATCATATGATGATGATGTTAGTGGTGGTGATGATGATGAAAATAATGATGGTGAGTTTCATTTGCAGAGAAAACAAATAAACGTATAGATTAACAGAGGACTAAAAGTCCATTCTACATGACTTTGTAACTGATGATTAACATTTTGTGAGGCAACAGTACATTGTTTTGGTTTCGAACCATATACTTCTGCATTATGGTACAAAGGCCTGCACTGCTCTATGCCCTTTCCTATTGTGTTATTTTTTTGTTCTGTTTTGTGTACATTTGATTTGATTTGATTTATTTATTTCTGTTTGATTTTCTTTTTCTTTTGAAATTTTACAAATATATAACAAACAAGCATTGCAAATTTACACATCACAAAAGAATATATATGTAGAATAAAGTAAGGCTGGCTGTTAGTAATCGAAAACATCAAACAGGAGGGTTGACAGTAAGCAAAGCTTGATAGTATGACTGCCCTCAAAGGATACGTAATAATACAAATATGGGGGGGGGAGGGATAAAGACAGAAAAAAGAAAGAGGGGATGCACATCAAGATTTACAGATGTTTTTCACAGATTTTTTTTCTGAACGCTTTTACAGCATACGTCGAAAATGTTCACATTTCTTATGTCATGATTGTATGTGAACAAAAATGTCGGTCCACAAATTGATAGCTTGGCTTTTACTCGAAAAAATACTCAAGGCATTACCGATGCGAGATGCGGTGTGCTGTAATAGAGGAGGTTGGATGTGTACAATTACATGTATAGTCATAGGCGTATGGGACATATTTTCTTCGGGGGAGGGGGTTGACGTTTATTGCCCGAATATCATATTTTCATTTTCCTTTTTGCAGTCTGTCATCAACATAATTATACGAAATAAGATTTACAAAAAAACATGTAAAAATCATCACCCCTCTTCTCGAATATGAAGTTGCAATTACCTGAATATTGGAAACTTCATAATTTTGAGGGCCGCATCTCCTAAAGCCATTACTTTTAATATTAATAAAGCGCTTAATACGAAATACAGTCTCTATGCGCTTTACAAAATATGCTATTACCCCGGTCATCGGATTAATTCACGCGCAATGTGCACCATTTCCACTCCCTGGGGAGTATTCCTTTAATATACTCACCGTAATGGCATATGGAAAATTACTAACTAAAAGGTTTTCGTCAGCATACCAGGTCCCTATTTCTCTCCCGGGTATGGATTGGCAAATGTATAGATTAATGCCTTGTTAAAAGGGCATTAGAGCCGTGTCGGGGATCGAACCCACGACCTTTGCCTTTCAACTCAAGTGCTTCAACATATCGACTAGGACACCTAGGAGGAGGTGGGTGTGGGTGTGTGTGTGTGTGTGTGTGGGAGGATTGGTATTGATGGGGTGGAAATGAAAAAGTGTCCCTGGAGCAAAACATGGAGCGTGCTTAGACAGTTTAATCTTTTAAATCTTTCAAATAAAGGAAAGTTGCATTGCTGAGAGGCTTAGGGATTTCCCCCCTAATAGTCTGCAATTACAGACTCGCATTAAACACTCCAAGCGATCGTGTCTGAAGTCGAGCCTAACACCTCCCCAAAGATGTTTTTAATTATCTGAGCAGTAAGAGCTAGTCTACAACTAGGAAACTCCAGACCCTGTTTGCTTTGTGCGACATGACTGACAATATAACATATTTTGTCGGGGCGGGGGCGGTCACCTTGGCAGTTCAGAAAGCAGTGCCCAAGCTTTTCGATAAGCCTCTTTTAGATTGAAATTCAGTGAGAATGATATCCTTTTTGTAATGTCCGTAACCCAAAAGGGATAATTTTCAAAGGATGAGCTTTTGAAAATGATCTCTTTAGAATCAGGGTCCCCCACCCCGAAATAAAGAATTAGCTTCAACCCACGGTGTCTAGATTGCATCTAATTTATTTATAGTTTAATGGATTACTTTTCAAGTCGCAGTTCAGGGTTCTCACAATACTAGTTGATACTGTAGATATTTACTGTAGATTATTTATGCTTCTAAAGGCACACTGTCCTACTTGTAGCTACTTGCTCCCTCTATATAGAAAACTTCCCAAATCGGTGCCTGTTGGTCCCCCATGTTACACCCAGAAGGGTTCGGACCCTGTATGCCCTGCGATATGACTTTTGGTAACAATCAAATATTTTGTTAGTGGTGGGGGATTGTAAATTTGGTAGTTCTGCAATGCCCGATCTTGTTCCTACCTCTCAAAAAATTACATTTTATTGAGACGGGTACAACACACTGTGCCTCTGAAAACAGACTATAATTATTAAGAAGGTCTTATCGCCTTTCGATCGTCCTCTTGTTCATCTTGGGTATCGCTTAACGTGTCTTGGTTTCTTGGCGGGATCATCGATCGTCTTTATGTCGCTTTCTAGCAGAGCAGTTATCCCCAATAGTCTGCAGACATAGACTCCATGTTGACACTTGAATATATTTACATAGAGCCTTGAGGTTAGCCTAAATTTGTCAGTTTCTGGCTGTGTAGAGTACATCGCCTACGGAGTGCATTAGACCGTGAGGTCTCCGTAGTCTTACATTTCAGGCACTTTCGTTAATACACAGTACGACTGACGAGGGTTCGTGCTTGCAAGCCAGCAGAGCCCGACCAGTTACCCGCTAATTCCTCCTCCTCTTCCGATCTTTCGGAGACGGGGGGAATTCATTATTGGCGAAAGGAACATACATCAATAGGACCGCTCTAGATAAAGGGATGCGGGAGCGTATAGGGAGATGGAAAGTGGTGGTACATTGAATAGAATGTTGAGACCGGGTAGGAGGGTAGATGAGGGAGATATAGGGGGAGGGGGGGGGGGGGGGTATGAGGATCGGGAGTCGTGGCTTGGATAAATTGAGATGAATAATATGTGTTTTTACATGAATAGATGAGACAAAATGTAGCGGCTTCGAGAACGTAATATATATTTTTTTAATAGGGTGCTAACTGAGAAAGTAACTTAGTAAGCTTATGTCTAAATCTTCTTCCATCCTCCCCCTTTCCCTCTTTCTGAGGATCTCTCTCTCTCTCTCTCTCTGTCCGTCCGTTTGTATGTCCGTCTGTTTCTCTGTCTCTTTCTCTGTGTGTCTCTGTCTGACCGTCTCTTTCTCTGTCTATCTATATTATATATTTCTCTCTCCAATCTTTCCATTCTTCCTCTGACTGTCTCTCTATCTGTCTCCTCTCTCTCTCCTTCTCTTTTTAATTCAGTTGTGTGTAGTTTAAAGTCCACCCAGGCGTTACACAACAAAAGATAATCCTCGATGATCATGTCGTTGAAATGGCTTCAATGGGAGTTGCCCCTTTCAATTGTATTCCTTTCACCATATCCTTGTGTGTATTAATTAGTTGAATCGTTTGTAAAATACATCAAGCGGGAAAAAATACTGTACACAATTTGTTTTATCTTTGAATTGATTTAATTGGCGGAACAAAATCCATGCATACCCACAATATTGTGTACACCTTTCTTCATATGCAAATGTATACAATTGATTTCTTAATGTTCATCCTCGCGCTCGCTTGAGGAAGGAGGTCGTAGAGACCATAACAACCATCGATGGTCACCCATTTTTAGTTCTTTCAATTTATTATCGACTAGGTAGATCACTGGGCATGCACGGAGAGCCTGTTCTACACAGCCCAAGCATGCTGGTACTATGTAAAAGCCTTTCCATTTGGCGGGTCAATATTAGCATTGGCAGTTTGTTGAGTGTTCTATGTGATGCATGCGTTTCTCCGCTCTGCTCCCTATATTTTCACCCTCGATCTCTACCCCAAAGCTACTGAGATTGATATCCGAATTTTAATTTTCTGTCGGTGTTTTTCCTCCTCCTCCTCTTCTTCTTCTACTTCTCCTTCTTCCTTTTCTTCTTCTTCTTCTCCGTCTTCTTCTTATCTTTCTAGTTTCTTCTTCTCCTTCCTTTTATTCTTCTTCCTTTTCTTCGGCTTCTTCTCCTTATTCTTCTTCTTTTTGTTTTTCTTCTGATTTTTTTCTTCCTATTCTTCTTCCTCTTCTTCTACTTCTTCTCATACTTCTTCACATAATTCTTTTTCTTCTTCTTCTTCTTCTTCTTCTTCTTCTTCTTCTTCTTCTTCTTTTTCTTCTTCTATTAAATTTCATATAAATGTGTTATCCGCAGGAGGAAATATATTGTATAACCATGCGTGTTTAATTTTTCATTTGCATGAAGTCATAAATCCTTTAACCTTATGACGTCGACCTTAAAACTACCCTGTCTTTGTCTCCCTCAACAAAGCTCAATACCCCTCATAGCTAATTAAAAAAAAAAGTGTTATTGTATTTCCATGGAAACAATAGTTTCCACTTTTTAACATCAGTGCAGTTTTTATTTGAGTGATGAGGTGTCGATGGATACGTCACCGGACTGTGGATCGCATGATTCGCGGTTCGAGTCCCACCGCCTCACCAGTTTCTTTTGGCAAGATATTAATTTACATCTGCCAAACTCCACCTGATGAGGTAAAATACTTCAGCGCCTTGTCATGGTAGCTCAGTTATTAAAAGCCGGGATAATACTATGATTGCAGGGGCCTCAGGGAGAACAGCATTAAAACTGATGAGGATGCCCCGGGTAAACAAGACATATCATTATTATAATTGGTAGTACTGAATTAGTATCAAACTATTATTATAACCGGGAGTGAGCAGTAGGGAATCGGTTGCTATATAGTAGCGAGTTCGCAGCTGTAAGTAACTCCAATCATAAGATAACGATGCACCCCAGAGCAGTAATGAATATTATTTTAATAAATCAATAAATCATTTACAGATCATGCGCCAGAAGATACTATATACAAATATCCTTGGTGCAAGTTTGAACGTATAATATGTAAAATAACTACATTTATAGTGACTGCAATAGAATGATGTAGACTACATGTTATATACCACGTGTATTCTTATTGTGTGCTACTGAGGACCATTTAGATCTGAAATATGACTTAAAGATTTTTAACATCAAAGCCCTGCATATAGTAACCGAAAAATTATTACTGTTCCCTAAGCTCTAAAACCTATAAAATGTTTTGCCCGATGCATTATAATACACAAATAATACACAGCAATGAGGGCATTGGTAATAATTACCCGCACAATTATCCACACGCCCGAGGCGATAGCTGAGGGTGTGTGGAATGTTTCGAACGTACCGAGTGTGGGTAATTTTTTACTAATGCCCTAACAAAATGTGTATTATTTGTTTTATAAGATGATGCTTTATTTGTTTTATAAAATGATGTTTAATAACATGACATTACTAATGACCTGTCATTAGTAATGGCTAATAACCGGTCATTAGTAAAATTACGTGTTAGCGAAAATAATGCCTGGTCACATGTACGCTCTCAACCAATCATTTGATTAGGATCTGCTTCATCATCTTATAAATACAAATAACAAATAGGGTAGTGCATGCACCCCGGACTGTGAATATGAACATACACAACAGTACAATAGTGTGAATACAATTATCACTCGGCAAATTGGATAGAAATGACAGCATTAGTTAATTGCAGAACTAATATGGTCCATCACGGAGAGTGCGTTGTTGTCATGGTTACGAAGCATGCCAAGAACCCTAGACAAACGCTGGATGTTTATAATGCATCTTGAATTGTATTAAGACATTGTAACGTTCTCCTCCCCCTCTTCTTCCTCACTATCTTCATCATTAGCATTTCCATCATCATCATAATGTAATAATTTTTTGTTTACCCTCTCTCTCTCTCCATCTCTCTCTGTCTGTCTCGTTAACTCTCTCTTTTTTACCCAGATAAGCCTCATCAGTATTAATACCCATCCCCCCCCCCCACCCCCGACGACCCTGCAATCATTAGTGTTACCCCGTCTTTAGCCGACCTACCATGAAAAGGGGCTCAAGCATTCAAGGAATTTCTTCATACTGGTTACCCATTTACTGCACCTGGGTGGAGAGTGGCGAATGTAGTTATTTATATCAAAAGGATATCAGTGCCGCAGTGGGACTCGTCAACATTAACATCATCCTCGTTATCCTCCTTCTCATCCTCCTCCTCCTCCTCCTCCACCACCCCTCTTTCTCCCCTGCTGCTGCTGCTCCTCCTCCCCATCGACTTCCTCCTTCTTCTCCTCTTCCTCCTCCTCCTCCTCCTAATATAACTTCTTTACTCAGATAAGCCTTGTCAGTATTATTACTGTTCGCCCTGATGGCCCTGCAAACATTTTAGTACCCATCTTTAGCCGAGCTAGGCGCTAAAGCATTCAAGGAATTTCAAAATACCGGGTACCAATTTACTGCACCTGGGTGGAGAGTGGCAAATGTAGATAATATCTAAAGGATATAAGTGCCGCAGCGGGACTCGTCAACATTAACATAACCATCCTCCTCGTTATCTTCATCGTTATCCTCCTCTTTCTCCTCCTCCTCCTCCTCCTCCCCATCATCATACCAACAGCACATGCGCGTAGTGTTTATAAAAACATGTATCTCAATTCCTTATCAGCATTTGTGTTATGTCCATGGTATTAGTAAGAAAGGGTGACTCGATCTATACCCATCCAAAAACACGTTTTGATGATTTACCCAGCCGCAGAAAAAAGGAGCCCGCCACTACTAGCTGCCTCCAAATATGGCGACATTAGTGCATCCTTCGGCTCTAGCTTGTACCTCATTATGAAGATGGAAAGGGAGTATATACACCTTCCAAAAAGGGCACAACAGTAACGTCTGTTTAGCGTAGTGCAATCACCCGTAATCCGACAAATTTGACCCTATTTGGTGTAATTTGGTGTTGATATTGCGGTGCGATTGAATGCATATCACCCGGTTTGCCTCTTCCCTATTTGGTGTTTTATCCGACCTAACACACTGATTTATAAGGCCGTTAGCACAGGGAAGAGAGGGAAAAATCAGTGAGATGATACAAAATGGTAGGGGAATCAAGCGAGGGATGAAGTGGAATAATTCATCGAATCAATAAGACTTTCTTCCCCATCCTTGAATACATTTCCCCTCTTGCATTTTTCCGCGGCTCCGCGACCTTTTCTCTTTCTCTCTCTCTCTCTCTCTCTCTCTCTCTCTCTCTCTTTCTATCTCTGTCTCTCCCCCTCTCTTCTCTCCTCTTATCTATTATTAATGACTTGCATCCCTTTCTGAATGTACCTTGCAGCCAGACCAAATTGAAAATACTCATCATTTTGTTCTTACCGGTTCTGCATATTCATCTACTTTTCATTGTTCCTTATGCTATACAGTTACAACGTTATTAGAAATGCACGTACTTTGAAATGTGCGGAAATGTCATATTAGATGGCGAAACACAAAGATTTTCATATAACCTCCTATTTTTCAACCTCTTTTGTTAAAAACATTCTGCATTGATTTGGTTTATTTCCAAGTTATATTCATTCTCATCTTCTACATGTATATTAAAACAGCAGTCCTTTGTACATTATTCTCTCTCTCTCCTCTCTCTCTTTCTCTCAACGTCTCCCAATCTCCCCATACCACAGTCCCATGTATTGATATTGATGTCGGAAGGGAGCCTCGCCCTTTAAAATATGTCATGCGGCGTTAACGCGTATAGAAGTGTAGGTGATGCGTCACTGATAATGCATTAGACAAATGAGCGATCAGATCAAAAAGCGAGAATCATGTTGACTAAAGCTCAACGCCTAACCAGGTGGAAGAACTCACGGCTGACCGAACTTTATAGCGATTCTAGAGGGGTTTGGGGGCTCCTTCAAGCCCCCCCCCCCCGCAAACAAAAATTCCTTCAATGAATAATGCAAAATGTAATAACCCGTAAGACTGCCCACGCCTAGTAATTGTTCTAAAACCAGGCCTGCACATACGGCGATATTAAATGTGAGTACACAAATAATTTCGACAAACTCTTCGTAAAAAATCTTCTGTTCTAATGAAATTTTGTCCAGGTACAAAGAGCAACCGAGGTGACGAAGATTGTAATGGTATGTCTGCGTTTCTCCCTCTCCCCTCTCCTTACTTTCTCGTTCGTGGCCTTTCTTTAATTTTTCGTTCAATTATCCCTTCATAATTATAAACCCTTCACTGGACACGTCCTTTCTGATGAAGTCTCTCTCCATCATTCATTGAAGACCCCTGACTGAACGTGTCGGTCGATTTCCGTATTGAGGGGGGAGGGGGGCGGAGGGGACTGGAACAATGGAAAGGGGGGCGGCCCTCCTCGAAAACTGAAATAAAAATGCGAATTTACAAGGCTACTAATAAAGGTAGGGTGCGGGATGTAGCCAATGCGTCCTCTTTTCTCATCATTTTCCACCCACTCCCTTTCTATATTTCGTAGGTAGTTTTCTTTCTTCTATTGTTGTTGTCCCCCACTCGACTATATAAGGGAGAGAGAGAGAGAGAGAGAGAGAGAGAGAGAGAGAGAGAGAGAGAGAGAGAGAGGGAAAAAAAAAGGGGGGGGGTGTGCTGCACCTCTTATGGTTCCCTACTGAACTTTCCTCGCCGGGTCAGCTAGGGCATCGTTTCCTAAAATATACTCCTAACAGAAGACATGTGTTATACCCTCCGTATCCTATCAGTCATAACAAGGGGATGGGGAGCCCCCCGACCCCTCCCTTCATTACAAAAAATGACAATTGGGAGGGGATAGTAATGCCATTGTCAATGTTTCTTTTTTTTAATTCAATTTCAATGCAAATTTGTTGATTATAATCCAAACAGATGGGATCAATCCTAATTATTTTTTGTTTATGACAATATAACAAAAGTCAAAATTATAGTGTGGCAAAAATAAATAAGTGCAAATTGTCAAAGTTACAATAACCAGGGATGACAAAAATCAACGATACTACCACATGCCTTTTCTGAAATATAGTACAGAGATGAAAATGAATTTACATTACTAGTAAAATAGTTTCTATACAGCCTTTCTTCAGCGAGATAAAGAAAAGAAAACACACAATATGTCAATATAAATTTGTCAATGATTGTTCGCCTTCAGCCCCTCCCCCCACTCGCTCTAAAAGCAAAATATGATGTGTTGCACCTTGATTTGATATAAGTAGCATATCCAGAGGCTGAATACCTCGGTTTTATGCATTTATAGAACCACTGGCATTATTATCAATTAAGTGAGGACAAGTGCTCATACTAATAATAATAATACTCGGTTCTTGTGTATAGCGCAATGGCCTTCCTACATGTATGTCTAAAAGCCTACATGTATATTTAGCTATCCTGATGGAGGCGTTGAAGCTTCTATAGGAATTGATTCATATCGGTACCCGTTTATTTCACCTGGGTCTAGTGTGACGAATGTAAATATATTATCTTTTTAATTGGTTATTATTTAGTGATATAGCTGTAAAGAAAATTGTAATTGTAGATTTTATCTGAACAACGTCAATATAAACGGAAAAAACGATCTACCTCTCCTCAGTCCTGCCTCTCCTTAAAGTGACTCGGTAACATTGTCTCAGATTGTGAAACAAAATCCTGGATTTAGCTCCTGCTGCAATGATAATTATAAACTTTAGGTTAGTCAGGAATCCCATGACTTTTACAAGCCACCCGCCTGTCTGATTATCAAGATATTTATGATTGGAAATCTAAATCAATTTTTTTCCGTTTTCCTAACGGTTTTCATAACACTACAGTCGATTGGGAGAAAATTAGGATGTAAAATCGGTCACTCAACGATTTTACTTTTTTGAAGCACTTCATGATCATTTTGAAGCGCAATTTCTTTTAAGGCTCCAATATTATACCATATCACATACACTGATAACACGTATAGGGTCATGCATCTCAGATTGAACATTGTTAAACGATGCCTTTAAGTAACCCTTGATACAACAACTATGTCGTCATAAGCATCGTGTCTATCTATCGAAAAACTCGTGATTATTTTTGTTTTGTAGGCCTACGTTGACGCATCGGATAATTGACAACTTTTATGGCATCGCGCATCAGATCATCCAGATTTTAAAAATAGGGAAGAGCAACCACGTCCAGAGTTTATAAATAGGTTAAAACAATCAAATGGTGATTACTAACCTTTTCTCACACCATTCATCTTTGAAGTGAAACATCAACTGCCTCCCAAAGCATCATCTAAGGTGTCAGATTTTTTGAATGATATTCAGAAAAGCTAAAAAGGGGGAAAACTACAGATATAATGAGGCAGAGGGCGACTCGACTATTACTTTCTCGTCTAGATTTTGATTTTGTCTTGTGTTGTTTTGTTTTGCATTGTTTCTGTTTATAGTTTTTGTTTGTTTATTTGGTTTGTGTTTTTCTTTATTATGATTTATCATTATGAAAAAATATACTCTGTTAACATTCATTTATTTGCAGGCATGTATTACAAATGCAAAAAAACATAGTGAAACTTCACTATATTCGTTTTATTTTTCCATTTTCTAGCGTTCATCACATTTAGCCTTATTTCATTTCAAAATAAAATGTGTCAAGTTTTTTCTTCAAATTGGAGGCAGTCGCCAAAAAAAGAAAGAAGAGGAGTGACGGGAAATTATATGAATCAATTGTATTTGTCCTAATATAATGAGTTATCTGCCATCCTCGTATGACATAGTTATATTTGTTATGATTGTGGCGCTAATTAATTGGGGTTTGCTAATTGGGCAGTAGTATTCATTTGTTATTTTTTTATTTTATTTATTTCACTTCTTAATTCAGGGTAATCTGTTCAGTATACACAAAATAAAAACCTGGTCTTCCACAGAGCCCTGATTAAAAAAATTATAAAAATGATTATTAGTTGATTGACTATTCATCTTCATAGGAAATAGGAGAAACATTTATGCCAGTTATGTAAACATGTGGAATGTTTGTGTTTCATGACATACTGTACCTCCTTTTTTTAATAATCGTAATACACTTCCCCGACAACCCCCTCCCCCCTCACAGCTGCACATGTAGACTTACCCACCATCAATAATGTTATCGCATGTGGATATTGAACGTCATGCACCGCCTGAAGTAACGAATTAATGTGCCATATAGGTACATCATGTACATGATTACGTGGGAGGAGTACATGCTATCCGCTAGAAATAAAAACTAATAGAAGGCTACTCTGTTGTGAATAACAATTCCGATGGAGTAGCTGCGGGGAGTACGGGGCATGGTATTTATTAATTGTATTGGTTACTTATTTATTCATGCATTTGTTTATGTATTCATCTATTTATTTATTCATCTATTCATTTATTTACTTACAAACTCAAATAGAAAACCTCAATCCATATATCGACATGTACGGTGCATTTCAGGTATTTAATCGTAGTTTTATTTTGACTGGGTTGCTATATCAGGCAAGAAACTGCTTTCCACAACGGCCCAGGCACATGTATATGATTATGTTTATAGGGGTGAACATGCTATCCAAAAGAAATGGAGATATGTATTCACTAACGCTGTGATTTCCTCTAGCATTTGCGTAACCAGAGGGTCAAACACCAATACAATTGACAGTTTATAGAACGTTTACTTATATCAGAAGAGCGTAAGTGTGCTCCTTGTGTATAAAGTACATGTTCTGCAGTAGGTGTCCTCATTTTTCAGGGAAATTGCTTGAGTATTATTTTCAACGTTTTTCCATCTTCTCTAGAAACATATCCTCAAGAATATTATGGCCTATCGATTTTTATTGATTATCATGATGGTTATTTTTTTAACTTTCTATTCGTGATTCTTATTGCCATTTGTCTCTCTTTTTTATTTTTTCTTTCAGGAAGGGGGTCAGATTGTCCCGACGGACCAACCACCTTGTCCGGTCAGGACTCGTCCGGCCATCGTCTACAGG
>JAVYIG010008654.1:0-87038 GCA_035222895.1 Strongylocentrotus droebachiensis | reverse complement strand
ACACTTAGAGGTGCATTACTATCCTGGCTGTGTATTAAAAGATGTGCTATTGATTCTCAACATTTCAAACACCACTGTACAAAACTCAACTGATTTCACTCAACATGTGTACTTTAGTGACGATTGATGACACCTAAATACTCACACTAAATACAATTTTTTTAACTTTCCGATGTTAGAAAGAGTAATTCAAAAATTCAAATTGTGAGTCCACTGTCAAACTTGCCGATCAGCCGCATCGGCATGATTGTGTCCATCTGTGTGTTAATATGAGTGTATCATGTATTCAATGCTTTGCACCAGGAAGGAATGGCATTTTCCAAAACAAAGGCAAGTCGCCTTAAATGCACGGATTTTAGTCGAAAAGGTGAAATAGATCAATTTATAATTAGCCTTGTGGAAATCATCAATAACCATGACAGTTATTTCACGACAAGTTCTTGTTCTGGACGGATAATCTTGTTTTCAGAGGTGAGTATTTTTCACTTTAGTCCCATACGTAAACATTCGGGTAGGCCACTCCAGCAAAGCATTGAATACATGAAAAGTCAATATTAATATTTTTGTTATTGTTATTGTAGTTGTTGTCATTGTTGTTATTATTGATAATTGTCATAATCATCATTATCAATATCATTATCATAATTTTAGTCTGATATAGATGTACCAGATTACAATAACTGCCTTGTGTTAGTATTTTCAAACTGTAATTTTAAAGACAAGTTATCTCATACATTTTGTGTATTTTTGTTACAGAGTCTTGATGAATATAGTGTTAGGAAAAAAGGTTGTCAGTGGCTCTTTGTGTCTCATGAATCAGCTTCAACTGCAGACATTGTAAGTTCCTTTCAAATAAATTCATCCAGTTATGTTATAACTGTTCATCATATTTATAATCATTATTTATTATAATATTAGCAAAGTCAGCATTTTCCCTGTTACTAGTACTAGAAGTTAATGAAATTCTGTACCATGACACTCCCTCCCTTGACTTCTTTTGTCTTCATTTCCCTCCACTTTTCATCCACTTCTATCTCCCAACCTTTTCCATGAAGAATTTTAATGATTAATGGTCTAGAGATATGTACATTAGGCTTTAAAACAAGACGTTGTATTGCCCTTTGCGAAGGACCCAAAAATCTTGAAATCTATGGTTGACATTTAAAAAAAAAATTACTGCTTTTTAGAGAAGAAAAATATGAAAACATTCAAAACTGAAGAATATCAGCCCAAAGAGGGAGAAAAAAAAAGAAAGAGAAAGATTTCTGACCGACCGACATGTCCCTCCACTTTTCATCCACTTTTATCTCCCAACCTTTTCCATGAAGAATTTTAATGATTAATGGTCTAGAGATATGTACATTAGGCTTTAAAACAAGACGTTGTATTGCCCTTTGCGACGGACCCAAAAATCTTAAAATCTATGGTTGACATTTAAAAAAAAAATTACTGCTTTTTAGAGAAGAAAAATATGAAAACATTCAAAACTGAAGAATATCAGCCCAAAGAGGGAGAAAAAAAAAGAAAAGAGAAAGATTTCTGACCGACCATGTTTTTGCACCTCAAAAGGGCAATACACCATTTGTTTTTTAAAGACCTTATTGTGATGTTTATCTGAAGCATAAATGCAAGGGGTTATTAATACCTAGTGCTGCTACCACCAATGCAAGCAATGCCTTTGTAAGGTCTGTGGCTTGTGATTGTCGCTCTAAATTTCAAAACATTAATGATTAATTGCTTTATCTTCTTGTAACAGATTTCTGCTCTAGAAGAGACAAAGGGAGAGGCTGTTTTCAAGTTTGAGCCATTCGTTCTTCATGTCCAATGTGAAACAACAGAACATGCCAGAAAGATGGTAGGAACCTCACACCACCAGAAGACCTTAACAGAGAGGAAGAGAGAGAGAGAGAGAGAGAGAGAGAGTTGATGATAATAATAATGATTGTGCTTGTGGTGGTGGTGATGGTGATGATGATGATGATGATGATGATAACAATCATGATAATAATGATGATTTTGCTTGTGGTGGTGGTGATGGTGATGATGATGATGATGATGATGATGATAACAATGATGATAATAATAATGATTGTGCTTGTGGTGCTGATGATGGTGATCGTGATAATGATGATGATGATGATGATAACAATCATAATAATGATGATTGTGCTTGTGATGGTGGTGGTGGTGATGGTGATGATGGTGATGATGGTGATGGTGATGGTGATGGTGATGATGGTGATGGTGATGATGATGATGGTGGTGATGATGATGCTAATGTTTCTGTTGAACAAGAGAGGTGTAAAGAGAAAGATGGAGAAGAAAGAGGATAATGACAATTGGAATGAAGAAATACAAGCCTTGCATTATGTATCATTTATCATGATTGATATATCATCAATTTCATTTATGTTGTCTCAATTAACAGCATCAAGCAGCAGTGGCATCTGGCTTCAGAAATTCAGGAATCACAATTGGAAATGGAGGGAAGATTATGGCAGTAAGTCCTTTATTTAAAAATGTTATTATCTAATCCCTTTTAAATACAAAAACATGTTTAACATTATTAAAACTCCCTTCAGAATTGTGTTTTCTTTATTCCGTTGATTGTAAAGGTAATGAAATACATTCTTCCTCCATTACCTAGATGTTGACCCAGTTCAAATTCATTCTAAATTAAAAATATCAACAACAAGAAGAAAATAAGAAACAGGAGGCATAAAATGGTGTTAAGAGAATTTATGTGCCAATTGGTGCTTTTATTACCAACAGGCAATCCGCAGTACTCATGGTTTAGAGGTGCCTCTCACAAAGGAAGGTAGACTGCTAGTTTCTGAGGATTACATAGACTTCATTGTTAGCCTTGCCAACTCAAAGATGAAGGAAAACTTCAACAGGATCGAGAAGTGAGTTTCCTCTATGTTATGTGCATTTTAAAATTGATGTGATACATTAAATATGAACTGTTAGGAAGCGGGTGCGTGATGTTTTTAATGACTGTGCAATTGCCTTACTCAGTCATTGTCATTCAGAGACTAGAGAGGGGATCGTATTGTGACAAATTGTTATTATTTCAAGTATTTCTGTTGATGTAATAGAGATGTCTCCATCACTGTAATCATCACAATAGCCCTTTTTTTTTAAATGTTTAATTTATCCTGTTGACTACTGAATTGTATAGGTCCAATAAGCTTAACACAGGGACCACCAGGTTCCCGTTAGCAAAGGGTTAAAGGTATAGACCAGTTTTGGAAACGCCCCCCTCTCAAAAAAAGAAATGGATGCTCTTATAACAATCATGTAAAAGAATATTTTTGACTAATACGTGATGCTACAAATTTTGCTGGGAAACCGCCTACTAAATCATATTTTTGGTAAATTATCATATCTATCCGGCCTGGATAGATATCGCGTAGTCCCATATACATCTTTCTGTGTACAGTGCTTGTAACTTTACCAAGACTGGGCCAAATTTGTTATCATTTTGATCATTCCAGAACCTTGCAGTACACACCAATACTTATATGCTAGATGATCAACCTTTTCTGATAGATTCTACAACGCTTCTTTCACAATGCAATCGCATGACCAGAACTGGTCTATACCTTTAATCATTCTCTTTGCATTTTGTAACCATGAACACATTCCAATACACTTGTCATTGAGTCCAATGTTGGTTTGTACCTACTGGTGATGAAAGTACACTGAATAGAATAAAATACATCTCCATAGATAAATCTTGAATCATCTATGATAATATCAATCAATCAAGAAGTTGGATGTAGGATATAAGTCATGTTTCTGTGTTTTTGTACTTTTCAGATTCCAAGATACCCTCCAAGCCATGTTGACAGAGGAAAAGCAACACGAAGCTGATCCCAATTCAAGGAAAAACAAACATGGAAGAAGATTAAATGAGCATCATTCAGTCAAACACAAACTCACCCAGACAGATACCAGTGACACTGAGAAAGACTTGGATGTTAGTCAGAGTGATGTATATGAGAATACCAAGAGCTTTACAAACAAGGAATGTTATAGTATAGACTCAAGGAACACTGGGGATAGTGAAAGTGACTGCAATGTAATGACAGACTTACAGGGTTTTGCGTTCCTCTTTAAGGATTCAGATGAGAAAACATGACGATGACGAAGACCTCAAGTGTATGCAGGGGAAACAGATGCCGTGTTCAGAATATTATGTTTTTTTTTAAAAGCTAAATCTTCAGTATTATGCCACATGATCTTTATGGCCAGTAATATTCCATTTTTAGAATTATATCATTAATCAGTGTGCACTCGATAAACACATTTAATTATTATTTATTCCCCAACCAAGTTTCGCAAAAAAAAGTGAATTTGATTGTTTGGATTTTTCAAAATCATTTTTTATTTGATTATTTAATTTTTAAAATTGGAGGTAATTCGTATTTCAGTTTCAATGGAAATGCATAACATATATTTTTCAAATATACTATGTTTGAAACTAATGCTTGTTTTTGTATCAGGTAATTCAAATATCCTAAAAGCACCCAAATTACTTCATCAAAGTTGATTTGCAGAGTCCCTCGGATAGGACGTTAAATGGAGGCCCTGTGTAGAGAAGAGTCACTACCTTTGCACGTTAAGAACCCACTGCACTATTCGTATAAGAGTAGGGGGAAACCCCGGTGTAGTGGTCCACCTGCACACCCCCATTATAGTACGATAATACTCTGTAAAGAGGTCTGTACTCAAAAGGAAGAAGAAGAAGAAGTAGATACACAATGTACCCCTAGTGTATGTCAAGTGTAGCATTCAAATATATTTGTTATAATAAATCAACAAACAATAAATGTGAAAACTTGATTTTTTTTCTTCATAAGTTTATTCAAGAATGATATGCATCTAAATATGACAGGAAAATATAAAAAAATAGAATTTAATGAAGAAAAATATTTATATTATTCAGAAAAATAACACACAATGAAAATATAATATAAAGCATTATATATTTCATCTTTTTGTAATTTCATGTAAAATATGCACGTAGAAAATAATAAATTGCTGCACAGATTAGAATCATTTCTCATTTGAGATACTGCATGAGAGCATCAAATTAAAAGTTGCAGGAAATGAAGAGTATACAAATACATTTAATTAATTATTTAATTGATTGTTTTATTTATTTAATTGATTGTTTTTGCATAACGTTACTGAAGCTTTTACAATGTGTTATTTCAAATTAACATCAATATCTACAAGACTTAAAAATAAAACAATACAGGATAATAATATTTATCCTTGCTTATATAGCGCCTAACACTTACTTTATCAGAAGTCTCTAAGCGCTGTACAATAATGCAGCATAATTACTTTGGCTTTAGCAATGCAGCTTTTACGCGCGCTGCGTTTCAAGGAATAAATTCCTACAAGGTACCCATTTACTTCACCTGGATGGAGTGTGGCAAATGTAGATCAATATCTTGCCAAAAGACATTATATGAAAATATATATAACAAAATAGAATCAAATTCATTTAAAACTTTAAAAAAATGAAGAAAAATATTTATATAACTCAGAAAAATAACACATAATGAAAATATAATAAAGCATTATATATTTCATCTTTTTGTAATTTCATGTAAAATATGCATGTAGAAGATAATAAATTGCTGCACAGATTAGAATCATATCTCATTTGAGATACTGCGTGACAACATTTGAGAGCAGGAAGTTGCAGGAAATAAAGAGTATACAAAAATATACATTATTTAATTAATTAGTAAATGTTGAAATGAAGTAAATATAATCGGAAGTGATGTATTTGCTTATCATCAATGAGATACTATCTAGAAATATACATGAATATAATCTGAATTTCCAGGAATATAAGTTACATTTTAATCATGTGTCAGGTATTATTTAGCTAAACTGCGTATTTGAATTTAACAACAAATTTCCTCAAGTACATGATTGTTTTCGCATAACGTTACTGAAGCTTTTACAATATGTTATTTCAAATTTACATCAATATCTACAAGACTTAAAAATAAAACAATACATGATAGCTTACAAGCAATTTTTGTAATAAAATTTACAACTTTTCTCTCAACAAAAAATTACACTTAATCCAGGTAAAATAGAACATAAATACATATGGTTACACCAAGAATATATCAATAAAATATTATTATAAAAATATTATAAAAATAGAGTTAATACTAATGGAGTTGTTAACATTTTGAATTTGAAAAATGCAAAAACAAATCATAAGAATAGATAGAACTGATTAATACTGATACGTTAATAAATACTGATACAATATTTAAGTTCATGAATTAAAACAAATCTTTCTCCTGTTCCCAAAACAAGACAGGTTTTCATTATTAAATCATGTTTTCTAACTTGAAATTCATAATAAAAAAATTGATACATTATTCATTTGACTTACATTTTAAGTATTCTCTGTATTATCATGCACTTTCTTGATTGTCATAGGGTATATCGTTTACAAATTTGAAGAAAGACAGAGTGATAGACCTTGGAACATTGATATGGTAAACACTTTGGGAACAAGGAGATTATTTGTATTTTGAAACCTTGTTAACTGTATAACCTGTCCTAAAGAAACGTCATAAAAAATAAGGGGTATGGTAAAAATACGTTATGTTAAGAGTTTGTTTTAACAAGTTTCCACTGTAATCAGTTGTATAATGCAAGCTAATTAAATAATCGCTTGATTTTACAGTCTCTAACTCTCTATCACCATCTCGCTTTGCATGTACATGTAAATATTCAAGAATTACAGTTTACTCTGTATAACTTGAAGTCGCACAAGTTGAAACAATCTTTTTGACCAAACTATGCAAAACTTGATATTTACACTTCTTAAGTCAAATTTTGTATAACTTAACTATTGGTTTACTGTCTGAACAGATTGGCCTTAATATGCAGAGTTAAGTGTATTTGCAACACTCAAAGAAATCTAACCGTATTTCCTTAATAAGTACTCATGAGAAAATCTAAAAGTAAACACATGAATCATTTGCATTAGAGTTTTAGGTGTGGCTTTCTCGAAGACCCCATGGAACTTGAGCTCTTGGTATCTGGAATCTCCTTGGAGTGATATTGTCTCCTGATTCACTAGCCTGTAGAATGACAGAAAACAGAGGTCAGAGGTCATTGTTTGGGTCAAATGGTATTTTACATTCCTCATTGAAAGAGAAACACTATAAATTGTTTTATTCACAGAAATGTTGAAATGGGAAAGGATAATGTATATATATGAAAGAAACAACTTTTAGTTGAAAATAGAAAGAAGAAAAAGCTAACTGATATAATTGCATAATGCTAATGTGTATGACATGAAATAGAAGAAGAAGCATGAACCACCTATAGTTTCTAAACAATTTGTACAAGTATGTAAATGAACTTTCAAAATATTGATTGCTGGACTGGACATAAAATATCTTCAATGGACATGCAATGTAGGTACTTATTTCTGTTTTTGGGAAGCCATTTGTAGTCTCAAACTTCAATTTCTTGGGAGAGATTTGCTGCCCAAATATAGTTAGGGTATTCAAGAAAAATAGATCTACATGAACACCCATTTTCCTCACAAACAGTACATTGCTTGTGAGTACTTACCGTTGATAAGAATTCTGCTTCTCGACCGGACGCTACGTAGGGCCGCACAAATTCAGACTGTTGGGGCGGCCTGTGACGAGACCTGCCAGCAATATCCGTAATCTGGGATCGCATCCGTTCCTGTAGTTTGCAAGAAGTATAACAATAAAAAGAATTTAATTTGACTGAATTCGGTTTTCAGATTTACACTTATTCATGTACATGCATATACAAAAACAAGAAATAAGCAAGTACAAGACAATGTTAGAATTTAAAGAAAGTAACATGGATGCCACAAACAGAAAAAGATTAACTAAACACTCTATACCTGCATTACAACATGATGTTTTCTTTTACAATTCTTGTGAACTTACAATTTTACAGACATGAAGTGGCATTCTGCAGGGCTTGGCAGATATAAAATGGAGAGCAGTGAATTTGATCAAAGCTATTCGAGTTGCAACTTTCAAGCAAAAGAGCCTTGCACATTTTCCATTTCAAAATAAAGTAAATAATGTTATGCTACTGATTATAGGATCAAGCTGCATGTGTAAAATTGCAGCTATAAAGCAAAAAGGCCTTAAAATCTTAAATTTCAAAATAAGCTAAGTTCTGCTGATTCAATTCAAGTTGGAACTCACATTGAGGTAGGGGGATTGTGTGATGACTTCTGCCAATTGCTGCATGCGACGATCCTCCTCCGTGTTGTAGCTAACATTATTCACAGAATAGCTCTCATCGGTATAACTGTCCATGGTCCTGAAGATATCGCTTGTTCTCTCGCTGGAGTCAATCTCTGAATCAAAGAGATAGGATGGCAGCCTGTACTGCTCGGAGCCATCATTGTGGCGGAAGTCGGAGCGTCCGGTGCGTTGAGCGCGAGGAACATTGTACAGGACATGTTGACGATCATCGGCAATGTCGTAGGACCTGGGCTTCGAGTAGAGCAACATGTTGCGCTGGCGGTAGCGGATGACGATGGCGCAGCAGCAAACGATGAATAGGAACACGACAACGATGAAACCCAGGATGCCAAAGACGATGCTGATGATTTGAGCATCAGAAAGGCCAGCTGTTAAATTTAACAAAGAGAAGCGGAATGAACTCAAGCAACAACTACTAATGAAAGCAGGACAATGAGTATTGATTAACCTGGGGGTTGTTAGGCATGACCTTCATTGGGCTTGTTTTGGAGTTTCAGCAGGAAATGTTATGGTCACAAATTCAACAAATTCATTAGACTCCTAAATAATATGATCAAGCATATTTCAGGGGTTTAGATCCTGGTAAGAATGTCTGATTTGGTCATGATTCTGATTCAAAACATCTGATGGGTCTTGGGACCATCAAGATCAACAAGGTGAATGCTAAGCTTGGGCTGGAGTCTCTGGAACATGCATGTTATATCAGAGTCAAAGTTTACCTAACAATTTAAGAGCCAAAGCCACTGCTCTAAGATGTTGCATTATAGCACCATGAGATCAATCCTACTGTGAATAAAATAATGTGACTGATAAGTCCAATGTAAATCAACAGCGTATGGGGTTTCGATTTCAAATCATTCAAATATTGAAGTTAAAGGGCAAAAATAAAGACAAAAAAATGCATAAACGGTTCCTATCAAGATTGGTTGGTTGGTTGGTAAGTTGGTTTGTTTTACCTCAGGACCGAAAACAAAGCATGTGTATGCTTGTAAGTAAATGTCCAGGGGGTTAACAGCTTTAAGTTCTCTTTGAGGGACTTGGTGATACAGATTAATGCCTAACCAAAGGGCACTAGCGCATCAACTGGGCTTTGAACTCAGGACCTTCCAGTTACAAGACCACTGCTCTACCATTGAGCCATCGTGCCTCCTTTGAATAAATCCAGTAGTATGTCATTCTTAATTCCTCTAATCCCCCCACAAGCTCAATGATTATGCGCTCCCCTCATAACTTACTTGTCTGGGATGATGCTGTGGTGTTGGTCATCTCAGTGATGTTTTCCGTTGCCAAGGTACTCTCCTCCAGGGTGGTAGCTATAGTAGGAGGCGGAGTGCTAGGAGCAATCTCACAAGTGTCTCCTTCGTAACCACTAGGGCACCTTCATGAAACAAAGCATTATACAAGGTTTTAGTCATGATTGTGTGACCTGTAGTATCACTTGTGCATGAAACACATATCTATAATTGTTGTTTAGATGCAAGTAGGCAGTAGCTGATTGTTGTAAGATATGATGAAGTGCCCTTATGGCTCTCAGCAAACAATATTCAATGAGCCTTTAATCAGTATATCACCTGATGAGAACCAGAAGGGCGTAATCTCAATACTGTTAAATCCTTCAGGTTCTTAGAAGGCAATATTTAATAGGATGATAATCGTATGTATCAATTGGGAATCAGTGCCCTACTGACCCTTAGTTGATAATATGATTCTGGTGAAGTCTTTTTCTGAACTATCTGGACATCAGAGAAGCTGCTAAACTATGTGTAGCTCATTAGTCTTTGGATCATAAGCACAAGGACAATAAGTCTGTATGGCTACTTGGTTAAAAGCAACACTGCACTACTTGTAGCTACTTTCGCCCTCTATATAACAAACAATGCCTAATCGGTGACCATTGGTCCCCCATGATCCTCTTTTTCTTATGTTATTTGAGAGCTGAGTTGATGAGATAATCACCATGAAGGGAGGTCTAATCCCTCCTTCACACTAGTACAGATGGCCTTTAAGCCCACTGTGCACTTTACTATCTGAATACAAGTAGGGAAATGGGTAAACACATGTAACTGTATATGAATAGAATAAAAATGAGCTTATACTCACTGGCAGACTCTCAATCCATTCTGCAAAGAACATATTCCTCCATTGAAACAGAAAGTGTTTGTGCACTCTTGGGTAATTTCTGAAAAAGTCAAACAATATTATCAAATTACATTATTTCTTTGACAAAAATAATTATGCGTTGCAGATATTTGCTTGTGCTAATCTTCATAACCTTCATATTGGATGCACTTCCAGGCTTTCAAAACAATAAGCTTTGTCTGATTTTAACTTTAGGTTAAATACACATGTATGTATTAAAGCCAAATGATGCAATTGAATTCTAATGTTTGCTAAGAATTTTATCTGAAGCCAAGCTGAGTACTATACAATATTTCTGCCTGAAGTATTGAATTAAATACCAACTATTTACATGTACACTGTAAATGCAGTAGTACAGGTATGTACATGTAATACTCGGAAGAGTTTAACAGTGAAACGTCTACTTACTGGTGAATTCAACAGAGTTAATATCTGCAGTGATATTTCCTTGAGAGGCAATGCCTGTAGTAAGAACGCCATCATCAGTCTCAAGGGTGTTCACAACGAGAGCTGTGAGGGAGCTGTTTGAAGTATTGACCGACTGGTTGAAGGAAACATAGTATGTCGCCACCACACTGCCGTTGGTGAAACCAGACACCATGCAAGACTGAAAGAAGTCTTGCAGGTTTGGCTCCAGTAGGAAGAGATATCGTATCTGAAATGGTTACATAAAGACACATACTTTTATCTCTTTTTCTTTAAAATACCATACACATGAACATCTATTTATCCACAAACCTCTATACGGTAAGCCAAAATTTAAGATACATGCCAGCAATGGGTGATTTAGTTCTTAAACAGCATTGGTAAACTAATAGTGAGCTATGATATAAACATAAACAAATTGCCACAAAGTAATCTAATTATTTTTTACTATCGAATATCCAAAAAGAGCCGTCATAAAAAATGAGAGAAAAAAAGAGAGTACTTCTGACACTATCATGCAAGATTATGTATATGCATACAAAGAGCAGTCTGAATATTAATCCGCAGACCTCTGAATTTCCTCATTGCCACAGGCTTAATACAGGAGTCTCCTGGTTCAAGTAGGTAACAGGTTAAACATACTTTCCTGCAAGATTTATTTGTACAATAAACAATTGCAAAACAAAACCACAAAAATGTATATTACTCAGCTAGCAAACTCGAAAAATACATTGCAGAAATCATCAAATGATACACTGTACATATTCTGTACATAAACTTACCGAATTGCTGACTAAGAAAGCTAGACTCGAGTAAGCCTGGCTAGAGGAGTCAGTGAGGTCTGAAGTGAAAATAGCTGGAAGACCGCTGATAAAAGTGGCAGTGAGCTGGCCGCGGTATACTTCATATACTGTGTTGGGAATAAAAGAGGTTGATAGACTTAATATCTACCTTAGATAAGTAATTCTGCAAAGGTAAATGGTCATTTTGTCCAATGTCATTTGGTTTGTTTGTTTTACCTGACTGCTAAGAAAGCATGGGTGTGCTTGTCAGTAAGCAACCAGAGGACCAACTGCGTTAAGTCCTCTATGAGGGACTTGGTAATGAGGATTAATGCCTTACCAAAGGGCACTAGCACATCGACTTGGTTTCAAATAAGGGACATCCCGGTTATGCAACCACTGGTCTCTACCACTGAGCTATCAAGCCTCCTTCGTTACATCCAACTTCTATATACATCATTATTTACTTGTCTTCACCAAGATCATCAATCTCCATATCTTGCCAACCAGTCAGTTACTCTAATTTGGGCCATTAACTTTTAGTCTAAACTTCTTTAAGGTGTGCTTCAGTTACCATTGAACTGAATTTTAAACAAAATATGTACTCAACAAATTGTAGCAGCCTTATTGCTCATTACATCTTCTGATAGACTATTTGGTAATTTTACAGGGGTGGTAGATTTGTGAGCAAAATTATAATGGACCCATTTCACACAGACTGTATTTTGACTACCTGGGACTACAGACAAGATCAGCCTACAAACTACTAGAGACTTACATGTGCATACTCCATCGTTAGCAACGAAACCTCTATCTATCATGCAGTCACAAGAATAGCTTCCGGCAGTGTTAACACACCTCTCTCCTTCATTGGTGCATGACGTGTCATTCAGGCATTCATTGATGTCTGTGTAGCAGAAAGTAATAATAATAATAATATTGAATATTTAGGAGCGCGCTAAAAACAATAAGTACCATAGCACTTACAAATACAAATATATGAAAAGAGGTCTCACAGGAAGTAGATCACTGGGAAAAAGGTAAGTTTTGTACATGTTACGAACAATAATTATCAAACAGATGTGGATATGATCAGGAAAGCAGAAAAATAACAAAAGGAAAATTGAAGCAGGAAATTTTATTGGATTACCAAACATTGGGGAAGAAATAACTTCAAATTATTTAAAGACTAAATAGTCATATTACAGTTGCTCAAGTGTGGGCATATACAGGGCACGGGAGTGTTATATACCCATTGGCTCAGTGTTATGTAGTGATCGGCAAGTTGCCTACTTCTTGGACGACTATATACCCACGCATGAACATCTTTAAAATATATGACATCTTTATGCCTAAAAAATGTATAGATTATTAAAGAATACCTTGACTTCCAAGTGCTTACTGTAATACCCTAAGTCAGGTTTTTCTTTATCTTATCTTTCCTTATCCTCAGAGTATCCCACTCACCATCTTTCATATGAATATAAACAAGTTTAGCCCAAACTCAGTAATTCTTTCTTTGCAAATGAAGGACTACGCTACTTACAAAGCTAAAACTTGAATTCTCCTTTCATGAATATTGATAAACTGTGAACACTGATATGAAGGAACAGTGTTTTCACTGAAAATCTTTTCATCAAAATAAAATCAAAATTGATTAAAAAATCTGTCTCTAGCAATGAAATTTGAGATACATGTTCTTAAACTTGGTGGCACTTTAAAAATTAACATCTCATGTACATGCTCCACAATGTACTGCCATACAGTATACCAGGGCCCTGTCTTGTAAAGAGTTGCCAGTGATCTGTTTGGATCACAAATCCTCAATCAATTGCAAGTTTACAATCTCCCATATTTAAGTAAACTATGGCACTGTTACGGTTGATTTGAATCAATCATAACTCATGTGTAGTTTGCCCCTGGTGTTTTAAAAATCAATGTTTCATCCATTACCTGTACAGGTTGTGAATCCATCTCCCATGAATCCATCTTGGCATTGACAAGTGTAGTTTCCAGAGGTACCAAGGAAGATACAGTCTGAGTTTGTTGTGCAGTTGTCTGTCCCCTCCACACATGGATTAATCACTGTATACAAGAAAACAAGAAAGAAATAAGTCATCAAATTTATAAGGATTCATCAAATCTATTAGAATACATCACTTTCAGAAGTCACAAAATCTTTCAAAATCCATCACTTTGAAAAGCCATTAACTTTGTCAGAATTCATCAAATTAATATTTGACTCTTGTACTGTGATTCATTGAAGTACAATGGGGACCAACAGATCATATTGTAGCATTGGACAAATTTTAAGATGAATCATATTTCCCAAAGAATCTCAATTGGTCTATATGTATCTCATTGAATTAACCTGAGAAAAGAAAGTATGTGAATTACAGCTAATGTGAATTGTACCTGCGTAAAACAAACGATATAACTTCATTGATCATCATTCCCACTTTTCTTGTTTTACCAGCTCTAATAATGCCTATATCTATGAATTGAAGAAAAAAATTACCATTACGATTTCTAAGGAGAAAAGAGTTTTTATATAATATCTAGATGTATTGTCAAAGTTTCATAGATTATTGTACTACGGTAATGTTGCTCAAAATCTAAATCCTGATTAGTTCAAAAGTCTATTGTTTGAAAAAATGGCCTATGCAGCCTAGAAAAAAAATCCGGTATCAAATAACAAATTCTGTTATGGACTAACCTGGCTGTCCAACAAATGCCGAACTCCTGATAATGACATTATCTGGCAGGATAACATTATTATCCCTCCCTTGAAGCCCTGCCAGGAAAGCCATTAGAATCTCATCTTCCGTGGTCGTAGATGTCGCAAGGAAGTCCAGGATGAACTCGACCTCGACTCCCAATGTCTGGAGACGAGAGGTAGAGACGGAGACAGCCGTGTAGTTGGTCAGACCGGCGCTTTGGAGGAGGGTGCCCACCTAGAAGACAAAGTATTTTCAAAGGAAATTAGTGACAGTCAGGATCATTACAGAAACAAACATTGTATTAAAGGACAGGGAACATATCTGTTGAGGGCAGGAAGAACATCTACTAGTACTTTGAAGCAAAGGATGTAACTTAATACCCTTCTGGCTCTCATCAGGGACCTGTTTCACAAAGCCTTTTTTCAATGACAAATGACAAAAATCAGTGACAAATCTAATGATAACCAATCAGAAGCAAGGATTTCAGTAGCTTATAACAAAAACTGTCATTTGTCACTGATGACAAGTTTTGTGACACACCTCCCAGGAGATATACAATTTACATGAATGGAAAGTATTCACATTCGTCTTACAAGAAGGATAATCAAAACACAAATTCAGTGTGCCATTCACCTATTGGAACCAAAATAACTATATCTCAGAAAATTGTAGACCTTTCAATATTTGTTTCCCTTCCTTCCTTCATTTGTCTATGCATAGATACTAATAAAGCTAATTCTGCTTGATCAAAAAACAGAATTTTCGTCACCTTCAAAACAGTATATTAGATAAATAGTGCAGATCCTATATTTTCATATATTAGACAGATACTGAGATGTGATTGGTCCAGAGCTTGTGACATAACAGTATTTGCGAGGATCATAATTGTTATATTGCCCAACTGGTTGCTATATTGACCGGCTATGAAAATTAGTATATTTTTCTAACATTTTTGTCGCCCTAAAGGCCCATTCACTACCATTTTCACGGATTTTTTTTTTCTTTTCTTGTCAATTTTTTTTTTTCAAATTTTTTCTTCTAATTTTGTCTTCAAAAAAATGACCCCCCCCCCCCCCAAAAAAAAAAATTAAATTAAAAAATTAAACCAAGGCTATCAAATATAACAGAAATTGACTGGCAGGGGGTATATAACATTCTTTGGACTTGAAGGGAGTTATATTTCCCTCAGAAAATATAACCACTTGGGAAAATATAAGTCCCGTTATCGGTCCAAAGAATGTTATATTACGTCCTCTGCCAGTCGATATCTGTATAGTATTACATCTTTATTACTGATCAGACCTTAAAGCAAATGTACTCACATCTATTTCAAGCTGTGGTTTATACAAGGCAAAATCATTGTAAACAAAGTACTGTTCGAGCACCTCCAATCCAGCTATATCAGTGAAGGTTGCAGTGAGAAGCATTGACACGGCAGCTGTGATCAAAATATACAAAATAACTTGTGAATCAAGTGTATTCAAAACTGAAATGTCATTCTACATATATAACACAATTCGTACTTTCATACACAAAATTGTGTTCAATGAATGCAAGGCCAGTTTCAGAAATTAAATGCAACTCTCTAAAAGTCTCAAACTAAATCCTTTATTTGAGACATAAAACATTTATATCTAGTGGATACAATTATAATAATTACAATGTTAATATTAATAATGACCATTTCTTATAAAGCACTTTACCAGTTAACTGACAAAAGCACTTATAATATTATTATTACCTTGGTCACTGAATTCAATTATGATTTTGCACTTAACCAATATTTATATGGTGCACAAAAACCCCCACCCAAGGTGTTCAATGTATAGACACAGTGGTTTGAATTAGACTGATTTACAATGATATCAAAGAATAATACATTATGTGTATGGATGTACATATGAAGAGCTTAATTCCGAAAGGAGCTAAATCCACTTTTTATGAAATTTGAGTTATTGATATCAGAACATTGTTCACTTAAGTACCCGTCTTTCAACAAAATTATTGACCTAAATTTTGGGAGCAATTATGAAAAATTGCACCTTCTAATATCATTTTTCCATAGACGCCTGTATAAAATCTGATAAACAATTTCTTTTTGCTCTGAAGTTACAAAAATAGATTTAGCTCCTTTTGGAATTAAACTCTTCAAATACAGAATATATAAATGAGCATGATTCTTTTGATGGATGAGATTAGATTACAACGAATTGGCACAAAATGATCCCAATAGACTCAGTGTATCAATGAAATGATATACTTACGTAAGCATTCAGAGTTGACCACATAGTAACCTGTCCTGCAGACGCACTGATATGATCCAGCTAGGTTCTCACATCGGGTGTTCACCTGGCTTTCACAAGGGTCATTAAGACACTCATCAATATCTATCGAGGAAACAATTAAAACATTTTGATAGTCATTCTCGATGAGAAAAGACATACAGAAATGAATCAGGGACATTAGCACTAATTGATTAGTATCGCCTCTGACATATAGCTGAACTTTATCCAAAAAAAATCAATATTGTAAAATACTTTGAAATTTGCATGTTAACATAAAATATTCTTTCTGTGCTTGTTCAACAAAAGTATGGCATCTTCCACAAAATGTTTCACTTTTTATTACTATCTCAAGCATGAATGTCATTAGATTTGGTATTAAAACAATGCATTACTAGTGTTATTTTGTCTAGATATTTCAATGTGTCTGAAACTATAAGAGATACTACAGTATTTATTCAATGATCAATTATTTGATTCAACTGCAGTATACATTTAATGTGTAGGTGCTCATATGTTTTAGAGAAAAGTAGCTTTCCTGCCTTGATCTTTTCTTGTTTAATACTTCAATCACTCTGTGTACTATTTTTCTCTCAATACTTTTATAAGCTTTCTAAGCATATAAATCCCACAAGTTGTTAAATCCTCTATGTAAGAAAGTTCATGTACTTATGATTAACATGTTGCAGACTGTATTAGTTCAGCAATCTAAAGTAAAGCAACGGGATATACCTTGGCATTGTCCACTGCTGAGTTCATAGCCATCAGCACAGCTACACGTGAAGGCTCCGTAGGTGTTAAAACAATCTTCCATCACTGCATCACAAGTACTGATACCCAGTGAACACTCATCAAGATCTGATGTAAAAGGATAAGAACAATAAGGAATTGTGATGATGCTGATGGTTATTGCTGATTTAAAACAAAAATAAAGTTTTGTGATATGAAGCTGTTTTCTATTATTTATGTACTTCAATGTGGTCTTTTATGGAAAGACACTTCTCATAGCTTCTGCATCTCCTGTACAATAGGGACCCTTCAATAATCTTTGATATACACAAACTTTTATAGACAAGCAAAAGACCAGTGCAAATTGACAACACTTCAGACAATCAGAGAATCAATTACTTTTGGGTTCACAGAAGCCTTTTCTGGGTTTTTCAGTAAGAAGCAATAATTTTTGTTTTTCTTCTCAGAGCTCTTGATAACTTCTAGACCAGGGGGGTGTTTCACAAAGATCCTAAGTTGAACTTATCTCTAAGTTGGACCTAACAATTATGGAGAGCCATCTGTAGCCTTAAAATAAAATATATTCAAAAGCAAAAATTAAATATTTTAGACTTTTTATAAATTCCACATCAAGAACATGAAATCTCCTTGATAATAGAAAATATGTATGATTTGAATCAACATTTTATTGCTTTAAAAAAAATAATTACAAAATATTTTCATAGATGCTAACGGCTTTCCATAATTGTTAAGTCCAACTTAGAGATAAGTCAACTAAGGATCTTTGTGAAACACCCCCCAGAACCATTTACTCTCCATGCTAGTGCTGTGACTAAACTACCATGTTCAGTTTGGTTTGGTATATTTTACCTTTTGTTGCCTTTTGTTTGATCTCACTCTTATTTTTATTTTTATTATTATATATGCATGGTTTATTGAATAAAGAACAGATGTATAAGTTGTGTGTTTATTATAAGTTTTGGTCAATAATATTTTTAGTCAGACTATGGTGCGCTTAGAGACTCCCGTATTAAGCGCCTAATAAATATTGTGTATTATTATTATTATTATTAATTCATTTTCATTTTCCTTGAATCGTTATTAAAATACTCACCATTACATGATCGGCCTCTCTCTCCTTCAGGGGAGATGAATCCAGCCTGACAGGTACAGATGTAGCTGCCTATGGTGTCTGTACAGGTAGCCAGGGGATCACAGTCATTCAGGGTACCCTCTAAACACTCATCAACATCTGGAAGGCAACAAGAGATATCATTTCTGTGTTAAACACATGGCTAGAAAGGCCTCACTATCTCCAGTAGAACTTTCATTCATCTGGAAACCGAAAAAATGACTCTTTGTTTTTTGCCGATGAGAACAGGATCTACTGAGATAATGCAGCAGTCAAAGGATCAATTGTTGTCCATCTTGCACAGGGTAAAAATGTCTAACAAGCATTCATTTCAGATATGTTAAATCTATAAGGCCCTTCCTGGGGAGAAGATAATGCAACATTACAAATGCATATTTTACATGTAAAAGGATTATGAAATTTGTGAAATGACAAATAGATATCTGGGGTTGTGTAAGAGTTTAGGATCTAGACAATAAGGTTGAGAGCAAAAACAGGTTGTAATTTAGTATCAGGAGTACAGGTCAATTTCAAGACAAGAAAAACCAAGGTTCTGTCTGGCTGTATAAAAAGGATAAGATTGATATTATTCTAAAATCTGTATGTTAAAAGATAAAAAATAAATGAAATTTTTATTTTTATTTACTCATTTATTTCTGAAAGGCGTTTGTAATTGATTCAGGGACTTGCTATTGATTTGGATCATAGCTACTCTTTTCAACATTTAATTTAGATGACAGACTAGTTCTGGGATTTGTACTTACTTGTGCAAGCAGTTCCATTAGATGTGAATCCATCATTACATGTGCAGGTGTAGCTACCAACCGTGTTATTACAGCTTGCGTTCTCATCACAGATGTTTGGATTTTCATCACACTCGTTGATATCATTGCACTGGATGCGAGCATCACCACGGTAACCAGCCTCACATGTGCACAGGTAGGACCCATTGGTGTTGGTACACTGGGAGTTGGTGACGCATGCATCTGGTGTGTTACACTCGTTGATATCTGGAAGTGGAGAAATGTGATGCAAAATATAAAGACATAACCAGGTCAATAAAGTGACAGTACTTTTTAACACAACTATTTAACTTTGAACCAGTGCATGCAGCAAATTGTCTATGGGAAGAATTAAGTAACCAGTAGTCAATTGAAAATGTTCAATACATGGTCATTAGTTATTGGTGATATGTTGGATTATCTAAACACATAAAGCAAATTATCGGATTTACAGATTTGGTATTATTTAGCTTAATCAAGGAACATGTACCTGTATTAGAGGTATGTATATGCAAGCTCCACATCTAAATTATAGCTCTGTCTCTTTTGCAACAGATCTCATGCATTTTTGTAGGCCGAACACATCTTAATGTATCACTACACTGAGCTACGTACGCTACTTAACAGACAATAATGCTGTGTACAATAATCAAATATCATAGACAGATTGTATGCCATTTTAATGCCGAACACATTCGAATGTGTCACTACACTGAGCTACGTACATTACGCTACTTAACAAACAAGAATGCTGTGTACAATAATCAAATATCACTGCAACTTTTGATACATCAGTGGTCTCACAACTTCCATTCACTCACCTTCACATTGGAGTCCATTGCCTTGGTAACCAGCTAAGCAGGAGCAGTTATAACTCCCAGGGAGATCCACACAAGCAGCATTGGAGTCACACTCATGACGACGAGTGTCATTCTGAGACAGGGTGCACTCGTTGATGTCTGGGTAGAAACAATTTAGAGAATGAAATAAGTACTGCGACATGCATGGTAATATACATCATTTCAATGCAGAAATAAACAAGGAAACTAAGTGATACATTCAAGTATAAAGGTGCAAGTACTCTTAGCCTTTATAATGACATTTGTAGTAAGTGTCCAAAAAATAATTACTGTAATCTTATTCTAATGTACACAAGAAAAACTAGTGATACATATATACAAGTTTAAAGTTACAAGAAATTGTGGCCTTTATATTGAAATTTGTAGAAGAATAATCAGAAAATGTTTGAAAAGATTAAACATTGTTTGTACAAGTATTTTTCTTGAATAATAACTGTGACAAAAATATTTAATTTCAATATACATGTCATGTAAATAAAACTACATTTACAAGAAATGTGAACAATAAATGTACGAAAATATCTTGTCAGCCATCCTAAAACAAATTCTCTGAAACAGCTGTGACCCCATGACGGCTTCTTTGAATTTTTCTGTGTAATGATTGAGTAATGAAAACCCAATTATCTAACAAATTCATTTTTAATTCTATGGACTATTGCATCAAGAGTATAAATGCACTGAACAAGATCTGCAGCTCTGGATGTAATACTGAATGCCAGATGGGGCCTTGGGGGGGGGGATATGAAGAGTAACTACTCTGGACCATATTCCTAACTTACCGATGCAGCTCTGGATGTAATACTGAATGCCGGATGGGGCCTTGGGGGGGGGGGGGAATATGAAGAGTAAATAATCTGAACCATATTGCAAACTTACTAATACAGCTGGTTCCAGTAGGGTCATATCCACTGGGGCATTCACAGATGAAACTTCCAGAGGTGTCAACACAGACTGCTGGTGATATGCAGGTGGTGTCGTTTATACATTCATCGATGTCTGTTGGGAGAGAATTTTGATCCAAGTAAATCACAATTGCCCCTTTTCAGGATATCAAAAATAATGAGCAAGTACAAAATATCAGGAAGTTATTCTTGACTACGGATAGTCAACCTGTTCGAAACGTCGAGCCATTCCCGCCACCCATCCTCTCCAAGCGCTATAGTTCTCCTTAGAACTATAAGCTAAGAAAGATAACCAACAGTCTTTTTCAAGACTACACCAACAGTCCTTTTCAGGACTACACACCCTCAAGAAAGATTACCGAGAGTCCTATTTCTCACATGGTGCATCCGCAAGCCTACTAAAAAATAAGATTACTTGCACAATGAAAAAATGCTTTGAAAATAAATCATACTGAGTGCAACGACATAATAAAGTAACATACATGTATGCAATAGTACGAGTATATTTACAGTGATACATCTAATTTCATTTCACATAATAGTGGTCCTATTCAACCAAAAGAAACGACTTTCATCTTTAATCAAATAAGATACATAGTAATGTAAAGGAATTTTAATAGCACTTTTATTACACTATCACCTACGCCATAAAGATAATTATGGTGCATTAGAGGATGATTCTGATGCCAAAAGTATGTTTATTTTTTTGCATGACAAATAAATTTCACTCAATTGAATTTCTTAATGATAAAATACTCACTTTCACAGAATGTTCCATTTCCAGTGTAACCATTCAAACAAGAACAGTTATAGGATCCCTCTGTATTGACACACTGTGTAAACTCATGACAATCATTTCCATTTGAACACTCATCAACATCTGAAAGAGAAGAACATTTAATAGCAACCATGAATTAATTACAGATAAAGGTACGGAAGTGAAGAAAAGAAGATTCATTACATTATGCACTACACATGATGAGCTAAGGAAAGAAATGTATAGCTTTTTACAACAAGTAAATAGATTCTTTGGCAAAAAATGCTCAAAAATCTGTCGTTAATAACAATGTTGTACCTTTTTGTTATTTTAAAACACTCTTCATCTGAAAAAGAATTATGCAGAAAATAGGATAATGAACCTTTGAACAAGGCTTGATTTTATAGAACAGGACAACTTTGAAAAATCAAGAATTTTCAAGGATTTCCAAGGACCCAAGGAATCCTGTTAATGTTAGTTTTGTTCTTCATATCATAATGGGTAAGTAAATGACTTGAATTCCATATCAAACTCACCAAGACAGGTGATCCCATCTCCATCATAACCACTCACACAACTACACATGTAGCTGCCCAAAGAATTGATACACACCGCATTTGTTCCACATAAACTGCTGTCAGCACACTCATCAATGTCTAAAAGGAAACAAAAACATGTAGAAGTTATTAAGTTCTCCCATAATTATTAAAGAATAATGAGGAACATTTCTTCTTAATTAGTTAGTCAAGTAAAACACCTATAAACATTTCTAAAAACATCTTGAATGCTAAAGCACAATATAATAAAAAGCATTTTATTGGATTGTGAATTTCTTTATTTATTAGGAAAACAAGGAATATATAAAAAGAGAAAAAGGACCGAGTGAATAACAAACAAACTCAAATTTTTTGAAAGAAGGATATGTGCAGAGATTGAGCAAAATAGTTTTAAACAAATAATAGAAATAAAGTACATGAATGTTACCTTGACAAATTGATTTGTTTTGAACAAATCCGGTCATGCATTGACACATGAAATCTCCCACTGTATTAATGCATATCTGAGATACTGTATCACATGTGTTACTTCCATCTTGGCATTCATTTATATCTGATTCAAAAAGAAAGGAGCAAAACAAAATAACATATAATTAATAAATAACATGTACCTCACAATGTTTAGGTAGAACCTTACAATTATTAAAATGGCTTACAGAAGATTATTCAATTGCATTCTAAAAAAAAACATTGATCATAAACTAAATCATTCAGTATTTTTTAAACATATGCCAATGCCATTTATATCATGGGACTCATCGAGACCTAGTTTTTCATGATTAAAAGCAATAAGAAAAGACAAAATTTAGTGTGATATGTAGGCCGGCCTACAATTATTCTACAAAATGCATGTCTGGTCAAGAAATAAAGGAACATACATGTATACATCGTATATGCAGATAGGAAAATCTATTCTCTTTGACACTTCTGTTTATCTTCAAAATCTCAGAGCTTATATGTTAACCCATTGAATCCTGATTTCTTTTATTCCCATAGGCTTTAGTACAGGGCCCCATATCACAAAACTTGTCATCAGTGAAAAATTACAGTTTTGATTATAAGCTAGTGAAATCCTTTCATCTGATTGGTTATCAGCAGATTTGTCATTGAATTTAGTCATTTGTAATTGAAAAAAGGCTTTGTGAAGCGGGTCCCAGGAGTCATCCTGTTTCTATAGGTAATGGATTAAGGGTATGATACAGATCCTCCACGATGTACATCACATGTATGTACAAGGTATACAAAAACCATATCCTTTATTAGATAATTACATATGTCTCTTCACACATAATTCTTACAAATGTATGCCTGTCATAGTTCACAAGGTCAAAGGTCAATGATTTGCTAAATCTTACCATTGCATGTGCGGCCATCAGTCATAAGGTAATAACCCTCAAAGCAGGAGCAGTTGTACCCTCCGATGGTATTGGTACAGTCCTGATTGCACATGTTGCTGTATTCTACATCAGTGCACTCGTCAATATCTAGAAAGGAAAAATAATGGTAACGGTTAGTTGAATTGAGATTTTAAAGGAGGCAAATTGCGTCAATTAGTAAAGTGTCTTCATGTCAAACCACAGATCATGGTTAGAAATCAGGGGGTGTTTCACAAAACTTGTCATCAGTGACAAATGACAGCTTTAGTTATAAGCTACTGAAATGCTTGCTTCTGATTGGTTATCAGCAGATTCGTCACTGACTTTTGTCATTTTTCATTGAAAAAAGGTTTTGTGAAACCCCCCCCCCCCCCCCCAGCTTGGATTGATGACTCCAAGCCAGTGTTGTCTGTGAAATGAGCCCTTTCCCTGATTCATACATGTAGATGCACACTAGGAAACAGTGAAAAACAATGTGATTGATGTTCCTCATACACGATCTCAAAAAGAGATCTTGAGTGTAGGAAAGTCATCCTGATGCATGTTCAGAACCCACTGCACTCCTTGCCAAGAGTAGAGTGACCCATGTATAGTGGTACACCTGTTCATTCCTATCAGTTATACTGGGGGAGAGACCCAAGGGTCAAGGGTCAGAGTCATTAAGTTCACTTATCTCTATCCAAGACATAGGCAAGTAACGAATGGTAATAACAGAATAGTGCTTACCTATACAAGATGTGATGTCAGAGCTGTTGAATTTGTAGCCATTGTAGCAAACACACATCTCCATTCCATTGAGATTAACACAGTCTGCATTGCTACATACAGTACTTAAGCAGCTTGTTTCCGCTGAAAAAGAAAAGGAGACCAATCTTATTATACATTATCACCTAATTAGCCTCAAAGAGGGGTGACTGAGCTTGAAGAGGGGTCATGAGAAGGAGCCCCCCTGAAAACTAGATTTTTCTAGAATTAAATCTTGTAAAAATAAGGGTAAATGAACTGCACATCCTAACTTGGTTGGCAATCATTCATTTTCTATCGAAAGTGTTTGAGAGATATTATTTATTTTGTGTCCTGGACATTCTTTGTACCAGTCCATAGTCCTCGATTCTGTTATAATTCATTTTTTGTCATTAACAGAAATCAAGATTACTATGAATAATGATGACTGACTGGTTCAAAATAATGTGACTAGTAATCAATAATAATTCTTTGTGCAACAAGTGGGCAGAATTTTAGAGAACTCATAGGTACTTGTAGAGGTATCGTGGTCAAGTGAATATGTCACCGGACTGTGGATCACAAGGTCCGTGGTTCAAGTCCTGCCGCCGCACTAATGTCCTTTGGCAAGACATTGATCTACATTTGCCACTCTCCACCCAGGTGTTAAATGGGTACATGATAGGATGCGAAAGTTAATGTGGTTTGATTAGCAAGTTACGCTTGTAAAATGGCGACTGGCTGGAATGCTCCCCAGGGAGTGGAGAATGTGCATACATTGTGTGCGGGTAAGCATGAATCCGATGACCAGGGTAATAATATATATCAGTAAAGCGCATTGAAAGGGCCTGCAGTCCTGAAATGCGCTATATAAGGACAAACTAATATTATTATTATTATTGTACTTACGGACACAGTTGCCTTGCAGGTCAGCGATGAAGCCTTCATAGCAGTAGCAACTGAAACCCTCTGGGTTCTGAGCAGGGGTGGTATTGTTACACCCCTGGGGGCAACCACTGATACCAAGGGCACACTCGTCCTCATCTGGTATAAACACATAGAAGAGATGATAAACAAATGCAAGATATTTAATCTCTTAACTACTGAATTGTCTCAGTCCCATACGCTTATTACACAAAACAACTAGTTCCATAAGCTATGGGCTAAAATTGCTACATTTTGAAACAATTCAGAAATTTAATCCATATCTAGAGAAGATGTTAACTTATTCTTAATTCTCTGTAAATCAGTACTAATGCACATAAACACTGATTATGAATACTTTGTATTGTTAATAACATAATTATCATCAACATTGTTATTTATTCATAATTACTCTAAAGTGTTCAATCATTTTTTGTTTTTATTCTAATGAATGTGATACTGCTATCTTAAGTAGATGCTAACTTACTCTCAAACCAATTGACCCTCAAGTTAACAACATACACACTCAAAAACAACCCCACTGAATACTTCAATGTTTCAATCATGCCACACTTTTCTATAAATGGGAAAAAATACTCATATCTAAAGTAGATATTAACTTTTTACCTGTACTGATCATGATTTCTGTAAATCATACAGAATACTAAGTACTTTCAGAGATGTGTCTATAATAAGTCTTACATGAAGAAATAACATTCAACTTTTGACCCATCTCCCTGGATACTACTGATTCAGACCTACATGTGTATATACATGTATGTACATCTTATGTAGATGTAATCCTATTCTAAAACAAATTAATATCAAAATATGACATTACACAAAGAAACACTAAATACTGACGATATATGATATATGTGTGCCATTATAAATCTTAACTTCTTTATAATATATTTTGGATATTCTTCTTCGCTTTCTTTTCTACTGCCCTCTTATATACGTGTAGATATAGTTTTTTGCTGCTGCTGCAGGAAGTGTACTTCTCTGTTTTTCCTTGTTTATATTAATGTTCGATGTTGATTTTTTTTTTGGAGTAAGTATTATGTATTTCAATTTGGTGGCCTTTTTTTATAAGCCCTGCTTTCTCCGGGGTCACAAACCATCATTGTGTTCTTCTAAACTCTTGATGTAACTTATTTTGATTGTATATATATTTTGATGGTTGAACAAATAAATGAAATTGAAATTGAAAAGAAAAATGAAATATACATTGTAATACACTTACCAAGACAAGTGTTTGGGATCGAGAGATCGACTCTGTACCCATCTGTGCATGAACACTCAAAGCTACCTACAGTATTGATACAATCTTGCTCACAGTCATCAGCCTGGGTTTGACACTCATCAATATCTACACAGAAATGATAAATTGAAAATATGTAACATTCCTTTTCTTCTTTAATTTTTAAAAGTTCATAAATATGTTGAATCTGATATGCAGGTGAAAGTTTTTTAAATCAAGAAAATTTGGATATTGGTGGCAATGCTGTAATAAAGGAAGAAATAACATGATATGAAGTTATACTAAACTACATGTATCAACATTTATATGCCACACCTGAATATGATTCTAATGGGGCGACATTGGAATAATTCTTATCAAATTGTCGAATAATGCTTCTACATGCTTCTACCAAAAGAACACCTGAAAACCTTTGGTAACTCTCATTTTAAAGTATTTCTTTTACAAAAGTAAAAGATTTCAGGAAATTTCTGTATTCTCTTTTTTTTTCTCTGCCTATTTCAAATCAAGCTGGTGATTATTGAGTCTTGTATCCTGAAATCTCTATTTTGCCATTCCTTGACTTTCAAGTATTTAAGAAAATTCAACCGTGAAATAAAGATGTATTAAAGCCCATCTATACTAGTTTACAGGAGGGATTATACCACTCTGCAAGGTCACTGGACAGGTGGCTATCTCATCAACTCAGCTCTCAATTAACATAAGAAAAAGAGGATCACGGGGGACCAATGGTCACCGATTATGCATTGTTATATAGAGGGCGCAAGTAGCTATCAGTAGTACAGTGGGGCTTTAATGATGTAATCTGACAAACCTTGACATGTTCTGCCATCCCCTGTATAGCCAGAGACACAGGAGCATGAGTAGGAACCCACAGTGTTTGTACAGATACCCAACGTTGAGTTACAGTCATCAGTACCAACAGCACATTCGTTCATATCTGAGTGAGAAAGGGAAAGAAAAAATTACATACCATTTAGAAAAAAGAAAGAATGAAAGAATATGCAGCCCTTGATTATGTTTCTGCCTTTCATTGTGGTTTATATCATGAATTAGAAAGAATAATACATGTACATGGGTTTAAAGGACATTATTTATTTTTAAAAAATGATTTCAATAAATACAAACCTAAAGAAAAACAAAAGATATCTCAATTATTCTCTGATGAAATATAATATTTACATGCTATAAGTAGGTTTATTAAAGAGCTAGTCTGGATTTCTAGTTGTTTATAAGAAAATATGAATTTTCCAATAGATTGATAAAAGATGATATACAGATGAACTAGTTATTATCCCTTACCCTTGATCTAGTCTAATTTACAAAATGGAGGGCAAATTAAGGGTTAAAAGACAAGCCAACAAGAAAACTGACTTACCCACACAAGTCACACCATCCCCTGCGAATCCAGACTTGCATTGGCAGCTGAATGATCCCACAGTATTATCACATAGAGCATTGCTGGAGCAAACAGATACATTGCTTCTGCACTCATTCACATCTGTATAAAGATAAACAATATTCTGAGCTATGTACTTTGGAAATGAGTTCTACGACACATCAAAAATTCGCTAGGAGAATTTGTGAAGTCATCTTGATTAAGATAACACCAAACAACATGAATAAGGACGGTGGCAGGTACCATTTGTCTGACACCTACAACGTGGCAATCCCCAAAGGATGTGGTTTAGCTTTCAGAGACGTGACTTAAGTGAGACCTACATTACAAAATAGCATTCAGCCTTTTGACACACCTTCCTAGATATTACTGAATTGGACATTCATGTAAATATACATATATCTTAGGTAGATGTAAACTTGTTCTCAAAGTAAATCTGTTCTTCTAGTTCCACTGGTATATTTATTGAAGAAATTTTTTACAACCAACCAAGTGTGATACATTATAATTAACTGCACTTACCCTCGCAAGTAAAGCCATTTCCAGAGTAACCAGTGTTACAGCGGCAGTCATATGATCCCTGGGTGTTCAGGCAGAGGCTTGGACCCTCAGCACACTCATCTAGTCCTGTGATACACTCATCAATATCTACAGTATGACAATATATAGACATTTTCTTTTATTCTGCCACTGTCATTAAACAAATATCATCAACATTGCAAAGAAAATTTGCCCTCTGATAAAAACAAAATTACTTTCGCACTCACTCCTCACCAGCCCTCACCTTGCTACAAGGTATACAGCATTTTGTTTGCATCAGACATTATCATCATGAATGTAAATGGTGACTTTACACTTTCTCCAAAAGCAATTGCTCCAGGCTTTATTTTGTCGAAAATATATACATGTAGCTAGGGGTACAGTTGCGATTGGGTATAAGGTGAGGCTTAGGGTTGGTGTAAGGGTTAGTGTTACATTGTGTTTGGTCCTGGGATAAGTGTGAAGATTAGGATATTGACTGCAGAGCAATTGTTACCAGAGCATCTACCAACACAAGTGATGCTAGGCGTGCAGCTAGGACAGGTACAGATGAAACCTCACTGTATGAATTCAGAAGTAGCTCTTGGATGGCACTCCGGAGAGGCTATATTAGCTGACATTTATTGATATTCAATGAAATAAATTATCATCATCGTGTCGTCATCATCATTAATCCTCCTCCTAATCATCATCATCATCATCATCAACAACACCACAACCACTAATCTCTAAAGACCTACCAACACAAGTGATGCCATCCCCCACCAGACCCGCAGGACAGGTACAGAGGTAGCTTCCCAGGGTGTCTTCACATGTAGCTCTAGGATGACACTCCCTGGATGCAAGCAGACACTCGTTGATGTTAGAGCAAGACGTGATGCCATCCCCCTCCCAACCAGACCTACATGTACAGCCATAGGAGCCAACAGTATTGGTGCAAAATGCATTGATTTTGCAGTTGTCAAGGTTACGAGAACACTCATAGATATCTGTATGAAAAGGAACAATCAAGATTTGTTTGCATCATAAAAACACTTGCACTTGTGACAAAAAATGACACATATAATGAAGTACATTACACTCATTTATCTGTAGAGACAAGTATATAAAATAAGCTCAATTAAGGACGTTAGGCTCACAAAAGGTTGAATTACTCAAGGCATATAATAATCACTTATTCTCATGGATATGCTATGACATTCAAGTATTGTATCACGGATAAACAGTCTTGGCATAAAGTGACAAAACCCTTGATGGGAATCAGCTGATGAGAGCCAGAAGGGAGTTAACTCTATGTAAATGTTTTACTCCTCATGTATTTAGTCAGCTGTTTGCAAGAAGGCCATTACTGCCATTAAAACTAAATAATTGTTACAGCCTCCTTGTGGACAGCCTCTATTGTGGACAGCTGATGATATAAGTTCATGTCTTCTTGGCTCTTCTCAGAGAATGTGTAGAATGAAAGTAGACTCTCACCTGAACATGAATGTCCATTCCCCTCAAATCCTGCAACACACTCACAAACGTAAGATCCAGGGATGTTTGTGCAGTCAGCATTAGGATCACAAGTTTGAGGAAGGTCTAGACACTCATCGATATCTGGATGAAGGAGAAAATTAATACCAGGGTTCAGAAGTATAAACAGGTATTTATTTGTGATTACCAATATGTAAATTCTTCATGAAATAGCCAAAAATAAATCTAAATAGTTAACAAAACTGTTGTTACCATAATACAATTTTTAAAATTTACATTCTGATCATTATCATCACTACCGTTATCATAATCATCATCATCAATATAATCATCATCATCACCATCATTATCCTCCTCACCCTCCCCCCCCCCCAATCCTCCTCCCCTCCCCCTCCCCCCCCCCCCCCCCTCTCTCTCTCTCTCTCTCTCTCCCTCCTCCTCCTCCTCCTCCTCCTCCTCCTCCTCATCATCATCATCATCACTGTTAAGATCGTCATCTCCTTCCCCTTTACTCACCTGTACAGCTGACCCCATCTCCTCTGTAGCCGTCCAGACAAGAGCAGCTGAATGATCCTACTGTGTTGACACAGTCTGCATTCACATCACAGTTATCTGTTCCAAGTTCACACTCATCCAAATCTACAATGAAAACAATAATGATACAATAGTAAAGGAAAAACAACTAAAATAGTTTGAGTGAAAGAGAACAGAGACTTACATGGAGGTACAATGCATATTGGAAATTCAGAAACTTAAATATTTTCAGAAAGAAAAAAAAACATCACATTAAAAAAAAATGCTTGAGGTTTTGAAGCTTCAATGTCATATTCATTTTTTTTGTTTATTTCTTCTTCTAAATTTCCATCTTTTTAGTGTTTTCACATGAACTTCTTGAAAAGAAAAAGAAAAATAGATGAAAATTGTATATAAAGGAGACACACGTAAAGTGGTAACAGAGTGGTAACAGAGTAAGAGATAATCCTAAGCTCACCAATGCATGATCTAAGATCTGGATGGAGCTCATAGCCAGGATCACAGTTACAGGAGTAAGATCCTAGGACATTGATACAGATCTGTTCACAAGCTGGTCCTCCATCCGCGGCTGATCGGTCGGCCCACTCCACACATTCATCAAAGTCTGAAATAAAGTTATGCACATTAGTCATTCGTGTATTGGGCTCTGTTTCATAAAACTTGTTATCAATAGCAAGTGTCAATAACTGTTATAAGCTCCTGAAACCATTGCATATGATTGGCTGAGAGCAAATTCGTCATAGAATTTTAGTATTTGCTATTGATGAGAAGATATATGAAATGGGGCCCTGGTCTAGTGAATGAGTCACTGGACTGTGGACAGCCTATTACAGGGTTTTAATCCCTGCCATGGCACTAATGACTGTCTTTCAACAAGGGATTCATTTACACTTGCCACTCTTAATATCATGGAAGTTGACATACAGCCAAGGATGTAAGTATTATCCAGGACCACTCACAAAATAATAATAATATTAGTTCAGTTCTTGTATAGCGCATAATACGTTATGAAATAACATCTCTATGCGCTTCCAAAGATAATGGGGGATATATTTGAAAGGGATGTGGGGGAGGGCATTTCAACCTCATTTTATTGCCCTAGATGACAGCAGATAAATTGTCATCAACCCTTTTAGTACTGTAAGCTATCTGAATTGCCCACAGTTTGCTATATTGTTTCACATGGATAATGTTTCTATAAGAGGAACAATGGAAAAGGAACTTTGGTTGGAAAAATTGTCTCTTGAATATTCCATGGGTGAAATATATTTGTATACTTGGTGGCTATAATATTAATAATAATAATAATAGCTAGTTCTTATATAGCGCTTTTCAGGACCAAAGGCCCTCTTAAAGCGCTTTACAGGTATATATATTATTACCCCGGTCATCGGGTTTAGGCTTACCTGCACACAATGTATGCACATTCTCCACTACCTGGGGAGCATTCCAGCCAGGCGTCATTTTTACAACCGCACACTTGCTAATCTACGCACATTAATACCACTGAACTACATGTAATTACCTGCACACTTGAATCCATCCCCCACTAGCCCATTTGGGCAAGTGCCTGATCCGCAGAGGTTGCCTGTACTAGGTGCCATGCTGTCAATGCATGTTACTCCCGGGAAGCAAGGACTATCGGTGCAAGCATCATTATCAAGCTGGCAGAAATCACCCGTCCAACCGGGGCTGCACACGCACACAGCAACCTAAATTAAAAACACAACCAAATGGGGACGATGAGTACATATGATAGATATCAATAACAATAGCTATATTTTTATAGCACTTAATACTAATGTTTCTACAATTAAGTACAGTCTCATGTTATTACCACTGCCCCGTCTTTGGATTCAATTGCTTTTTTGTACATAATGAAGAGCACACTCCCAACTCCAGTGGGAGCATTCAATGTAGGACGTACACTGTGATGGCAGGTCATTAATGACAATAATGTAACACACACATATATCCTAAATTTTCGATCAAGATGCATCAATAATAAATATGCAAGTTATATAAAGCTCAAGAGACGATTTAAAGGTAAATTGAAAGCAAATTTTAGATTAAAAAAAAAAAAATTAAAAACACAATGTTTTGAATTGTTCTTTTGAATCGAAATCCCTCAGATGAGAAGGAAGAGAGTTCCAGAGAATGGGTGCAGCTTTGGCAATTCAGTAATATTTCATATTACATCAATCAAAAGCACTCACCGCAAATCTATCATTGATGATATTGGAGTCGTCCGTGTACTGGTCATACACACAGGTTCCATTATTCTGGCAGTCACAAATCTTGACCACTGGTTCAACAGGGCTGTAGACTTGACCGTCTGAAGCACGGATGACCAGACTGACCGGCGCGGTGGACTGAGGTGTCCAAATAAATACACCACCTAAGAAGCAGAAGATATAAAGAATAAATGGGCATATTAACTCTGGGTAGGACTTCACTGAAGTCTTAACTATCAATTATTGACCTGTTGAAAACTAAGTATAAGATACATGTGACTTTGGCTTGAGTCTGTGAGAAATGCACATTATACCCAAACCAAATTGTATCCAACAATTTAGGATTTTAGTTTTTGAGAAAAATACTGATAATGGCATTTAATTTGCTTGATATTTATCTCTTCATATATTCTTTCCATCACTCATTTCTTATATTTCTATTTTTTTCAATTATTTAAATACATATTCAATAAATTGCTAAACTCCCTGCTTGTTAATTCTTGTGTATTAATCAACAAACAATTCCAAATCTATTTGGATAAGTCTAATCACGAATGAAATGTGGGTAAAATACCATTCATAAGACACAATTCATCTTATAATCAAATCACCTTACTTCCAAATGCCCAAATATCAAGTAAAACTGTACACTATGCAAACATATATGACTTCCATGATATATCATCATAGCATTCATTTAAATGGCGGTATGGCTGGATGCATTCGATCTTACTTGAACTGTTGATCTCTGCACCAGGTACATCATTCAAGAGGTCAAAGGTCACATCACCGCCTTCAGGATCTGTTGCCATGACAGTAAAGTTGACCGGATTCCCGACTTCCACCTGGAGGCTGTTACTAACTCCTGTGATGTTTGGTGGGAAGTTTACTATTCATGGAAACAATGAGGAAAGAAGTTTCAATCAATAAATAGGAGAAATGTATGTATTGCAATAATTAAGAGAAATACTGCAAAACTTGTATTTAACTTGAAAGTATCATAACGCATTGTAAATGTTGAATTTTCTCTTAGGTTTTATCAAGAGGAAATCGTATTGTTTCTGAATTTTGAACTAAATGGTCACAAATACAAATGTCTGGTATACAATTCTTCATTGATTGAGCTGTAACTAACAAATTACATTATCATTTATCAAAACAGATGAACCTGCATGGGTTCTCCTAAACAAATTATTTTTTTTTTCACAAATTCTTTTATAAATCTATTCTGGGTGGATTTAATTATGACCCATTTAGGTATAGACACTGAATATATAAATAGGTATTGGTGATTACCGCTAAAAGCAGTAAAGTGAGGGGGGGGGAGGGGAAGGACGCCATTGTGTAACACAGTCTAACAGATTAGAACCTTAAAAGCAATAAAAAAGAGGAGACCAAATAAAACCCCTACCACTGATTCCTACGATAGTAAAATGAAAATAAAATTGAATGAAAAAGATTTTGAGACTTACAGAGTATATCATTATTGGTAATGAAGGCCTCTTCTGTCAGTTTTGTTGACATTCCGATGGCATTGTCTCTGGTTGCCAGGGAATCATAAAGACACTCTCTGCTGCTGCCACAGGTGTCTTGGGCTGATGCTAAGAAGGTAGGGTCACTCTGCTCTGTGGCTGCTATCAGGTCATCCAGGAAGACCGGGGTGAAGATCACGTCATTGAAGGTCACCCAGCTCTGTCCACTGCGGGTGTAGTTGAAGAGGGACTCACTGACCAAGATGCGCCCTAGAGAAATGAAATAGGAATTGAAAGTCACTGATAATACAGATACACACTTCTGTTTCTTAATCCATTGACAATGACTGTAGACATATATAAAGCTCTGGTTGCAATGATGCTCCATGGTCAGTTTCTAACAATCAAACTCTGATGTTGATACCTAACTCTAACCTGAAACCTAACCTAAAACATGTATTGATAATAATATTTTGCTTTTATAGCACTTAATACATTCCACTTTACAAATATATTATTACCCCGGTCATCAGATCTAGCTAGGCTTGCCCGCACAAAATGTATGCTCCTTCTCCACTTCCTGGGGAGCATTCCAGCCAGGCACCATTTAATAGAAGCTCACAATGCTGAGCAAACTATACTAAGGTTTGCATCCTACCCGGGTACCCATTTAACATCTGGGTGGCAAATGTGGATTATCGTATTGCCAAAGGACATTAGTGCCAGGCAGGGCTTTGAACCCTGTACCTTATGATCTGCAATCGGGTGACTTATCCACTAGACCACAACACCTCTACAGACCACAGTACCTCACATCCCATAACCTCACAAATGTCGCTGACTCAAATGTAGGATCACTTAACAAAAGTCAAGTGAGTGTGAGCATAAGAACAATGTACACATAACACATACATGTACATGTATAGTGTAACACAAATAAGTAGAATGTCAGATGGAGAAATAAAACTCACATGATTCTCCAAAGGTGAATAGATCACTGTCAGTATAGTTGCCCTCAGGTCCTGTGGCAGTCTGTAGTAAACCATCTGATCGCATGAAGTCATTAGAGATATCACCGTCCCACACACCTACAAATCAAAAGGACAAAGAAAAAAAAAACTTTTTAAAAATATACCTTTCATAACATAAATTGCTTATACTCAATGTGCTATTAGTTTAATTAACAACTACAACACATACATTTTCATTAGCACACTTGAAAGTACCAAATTAATTCAATAAAATCAAACTTCTTAATGCATCAAGTAATTTTGCCCCGTTTTCTGCCAATAAGAATAAAGTCACTATTCTTGGGTAAGAATTAAGGCACTCTGTACTGAAAAGGTAACTTTTGACTATTAAAAATCCTAACAATTGCTTCAAAAGGGAGTATTTTGGAATTCCAGTTCCAGTTAATGTAACATTTTTGCATACCACATGACATATTTTTGTTATTCAAAGACATCTCATTCAGAAATGGGAAATTCCTTCCTTGTCCATTGAAGATGAATTGATCACTCAGACACTTCTGACTACCGGTATCCATCTATTTTCAATCCTTTCCTGTCATGCTCAAAATGTTTTACATTAAACCAGGAGTTGATACGAGACCAATTTTTGAACATACCCAGAAGTCCTCGAGTGATGCCGGTCTTGTAGCTCTCTGGAGCTGAGAAGACGATGTCTAGGAAACCCTCAATGACGCCGACGTTGATGGACATCCCGACCTGCCAGTATGCAACAATTCTCAGTGATCCATTGCTGATACGCTGCTGTAGGGAGAAGCCTCCATTCACATATGCCCCTAAAATCCAACACAAAATGAGATAATCAATGTACAGCCAAACCTGCTTTAGTGAACACCTGTCTACAAAGACCACAATTTTTGTTTCCCTTGAAAATGGTTTCTCATTAAGATATCTGTAAAGCACTTTAAAAGGGCCTTCGGTCCTGAAAAGCGCTATATAAGAACTAGGTATTATTATTATGAATGGAGTCTAATTAAAAATACTAACCTTGGGACAAAGATGACTTGTTGAAGAGGACTCCATCTACATAAACATCAAAGTCTGTTCCAATATCATTCAACTCCATCTCAACCTAAAGAAGATAAACACACCAAAAAAAAACAAAAAAAAATCATGAAGACAGAGGTTGATCCGACATTTGCCAAGCATGTGTCATACAAATAGACAAAGACAAAATGTATAGACATACAGCATATACATGTCCAGACAATGATACAATTGTTTCTCCTTGCAAGCAGAATCTGATGGAAGAATCATATTTGATCACATCAATTACAAATTTTGGAACACGACTACAAAATTGAATTAATTCCCTATGTTTACAAACAATGCATATCCTCTCTCACTTTTCATTTGATGTTCCATCCTAAATTCAAATCTCTTTTTCAAAACATTTGCTTACAAGAGTAGAGTTGGCGGCCTGAGCAGCGAAGGCAACAAAGAAGGTAGCATTCGTCAAATCCTGGGTCTCTGTATCTAGCGCCCTCATTGTTCGTCCTTGAAGAGTGAAGAGATTGCTGGTACCGGTGTCATCTGGTATGGTGACCATCGTGTATTCCCCTAGACCATTGAAGGTGTAGATGTAGCCATCGAGGGTGGTGATGTGAGGGTCACCAAGCATCCAACCTAGCAGCAGATGTTCATATAACAAAAATTAATGAATGTGGAGTTTCGACAGCAAAATAAACTAGATTAAATATGGAATGAGAGAGGATTTAGCCACAGGCTGTTTGGGGCATCCAGTTTATCAAGATGTTTCACATGGAAAAAATAATAAGGATAAAATTTGGAATGAGAGGGGTCGGACTAAGTGACAAGAGTGGCATTAATGTAAGGTAAAATAAATGTAACTGCTCAGAAATTCACGTGCCAAAAATATATTGGATTGAATTTGAAATGAGAAGCAAGGTAAGATTGCTTTGGCAAAGGTACGTGTAGATTTCATGACAATAAATAGATAAAAATCGATTACCTGAATTTGGTGGCAGATATCCAGTGCATGTACCAGCTGGCCGTTTCTCAGTATACAGAGCACAGAAGGCCTCATCATTAGAGGCTCCACAGCAGTAGTGACGTGGTGAAAAATCATACACTAAAACACAGGAATATTGGAAAAGAAATAAAAGGAAATTAAAACCAATTCATGTAAAGATCATACTGAACATATATCAAAAAAATAATGGGTATAAGGTTATCTGGCAATACATATTCATGTATTGGTGATGCCTTCACTTACAGTGGCATCAGGACAATCAGTTTCATTACAAAACAAGAAGAAGCAATGTTAAGTGATAATGCCAGGATGATGTGAATTGAATGTTTCTTGTAATGTGTACTAAAGCTCTCACAGAATATCCCCAAAACAACAACCACGCCTGGTTTAAAAATAAAAATGCAAAAGGATTTGGTAATATTCTTTATAAAATCATTAAAACAGGTTTCAATATTTCAGAATCTTAAAGATGGCGCATTTTAAAATTTTCAATTTCAATTCAATTTCAATTTCAATTTATTTATGTTTCAAACAAAACATTAAAAATCAATTATAAACATTTACATCTAACTTCTAGAATTTGTATTGATTCTCCTAATTGATTTCATTAAATAAAGATTGAAATATGTATTCAAAATAGAAATGAATTGATATTGTATCCATTTATTCTGTACAGTATCATCATAGCAAGAGAGGACATGCAATTAACTACATTCACAAGTTATCACCTCTAATCAAAAAGAAATTCCTTACCTAGCCAGTTTAGATAGGCAACAAAGTCGAAGGATCCACCAAGATTGAACTGGTATCGCTCTTCAAAGCTGCTTGTAAGATCCCCTCCATAGCCTTCTATGAGGGATTGATCACCGCGGTAACAACAGTACATTCCAGCTCCATTGTCACCAGGGGATATGCTGGTCTGAAGACAAAATGGCTCCCCTTTTCAATAGAATAAAATATAAACAATCATTTAATTACGCACTAAACATATTATCCTTGCTTTCTTTTCTACTTAAGCCAGAAGTTATGTAATTGCATGTAGATGTAATGCAAAAAGAAAGCTATCCAATTTCATGTATAAAAATTCAGAAGTTTTAAATCCATTTAAATCTATAAATATGTAAATAGACTCAAATGGCACTTTTATCCATAATAATACATACAACTCTTTTTACAACATTTGTTGTATGGTATGTGAGTTGGTCAAGAGGTCACATCCCTGCTTAGCCAGTACAATGACTAGGTTTATACCCTGACTCATATCTCTTGGAAGGCGATGTTAAAAGTCAGTTCCCAGATTTAACTATCAAATCTGATTGATATATCTTTGCATAAACTTCAAACCAAACACACACACAGTGTATCTCTCATTGCTTCTATTAAGGTACATAAATTCCAAACTGGTGAAATAAACTACTAGCACTCTTTCCAATTTACAAAAGTTCTTCCAGCACAAGAGATTCTGAGCAAGGAAAATGATCTTACCCTCAAGGATATTGATCTCCTCAATGAGTGCCTGATCCAAGGCACGCGATGACGACATAGTGGTCGATGACCTACTACTGCGACGTCCAGAACTGAATGCTCCATCTTCGCCACCCTGAGTAAAAGAGCAGGGGCAGGTGCCCAGGTAGCGGTCCCAGGTGTTCGGAGCTGGTTCTAAGTTGTACCAGTCCAAGCAGAACTGTTTGGCGTTGATGGTGTCTACCGTGTTGTTCTCAAGTCGGTAGATCCAACGCCCTTTCAGGCCAGTGTTGCCAACATATCTGAGGAAAGAGTTAGTGGTTGTGTCTAAAGTTAGGCAAAATGTTGTAGACAGGTAGTCTTGATGTTGAGTCTACTAGCTTCCATATAGCATATAGCACTTTTTTTACAATAAAAGTGCCTGATTTACTATGCAAAGTTCATATATAACAAACATCTTTTGCTGAAAGCCAAAAGTGCATAACCTCATTGTTAAATACTAGCTGCCAAGACGAGTTTACAGATTGACTACTATGCAGGATTTGTTTGCTTCTTGTAAGCAATTGTTTTCAAACTTTTAGCTCCAAGTAAACGATTAAACGATATAACTTTAAAATGTTAATGTCTATCATCAAATACATCTACAATGATATGTTTGACTCACTGATCTGGTCTGAAGCGCTCATCCACTCCAGCAAACGGAGGATCATCAAGATGCATGTTGACATACTGGCCATTACCCAAGTTATAGCCCATGATGAGGTTGGTGCTGGCTAGGGTCACAGGGTCCCAGTTCATGTCGTTCTCCTGGTAGTTGAAGAGGACGAAGCTGAAGCGGGAATCGGTTACCAGCGCCGCTTGGAAGGTGTTGGTCTGTGAGAGACAACATGATCCATTTATGCAATCTACAGCATAAATACATGTCTTCAGCCTGTTTAGTATGATTCAGTGGCAGAGATGGTCCTATCCAATGCATGGAACTGAACTGAACTAGACTGGTCCTTGATCAAATGGAACTTTACTGAACTAGACTGGGTCCCGATCAAATAGAACTGAACTGAATTAGACTGGTCCTTGATCAAATGGAACTTTACTGAACTAGACTGGTCCTTGATCAGATGGAACTGAACTGAACTAGACTAGCTAGTTTGGCCTCTATCAAATAGTATGTTTCTGATTATATTGATTTGGACTACACTGGTTCCACACCTGGATCAAGTGGTACAATTCAGATTAAATAGAACTATACTAGACTGGGCTTGGATCTATTGGTGCAGTTAAAATCATATGGAGCTAGGTTCAACAGGTTCTAGATCAAATGAAACATAAACTAGACAGTACCTGGATAAAATGGAATGAATCAGATATGGACCAGGGACCTGTTTCATAAAACTTGTTATCAATACAAGTTACAATAAATGTTGTTAGCTACTGAAATGGTGGCATCTAATTGGTTCAGAGCCATTGGTCATTGAAATTTAGCATTAGTTATTGATAATAAGTTTTATGAAACAAGGCCCAGAATCATACTGAACTACATGAACTCTGGACCTGATAGACTATAGACTGTGGCACTCACATTACTGGAGATGAATGATGGGAGGTCATTCCAGGTCACCACCAGCATCCATGTAGCATTGAACCCTGACATGTCAGGTTCAAAGGCTCTGATCCTGTAGCTTGCATCATCAAGTACGGCAGTCTGGTTGGCGGTGTTGGAGTATGACCTCTCGTATATCTGTATGAATGCAAGAAAAAAGAAAGATTGACTAGTACATAATGCTCAAAGTTAAAATGGTATGTAAATGTATGTGGCAATGTATTAAGCTTAAGCTTGTCATAGTTCTGATCCTAGTTGTTACTGGCATGTCATCAAGCACTAGCACTACATGTACTACTACTACCATTACTACTACTACTACCATCACCACCAACTCCACCACCCCGACCACCACCACCACCACCACCACCACCACCACCACCACCACCACCACCACCACTGCCACCACCACTAACACTACCACTACCACTACTACTGCTATTATACTAACACCATCACCAGCACTGCCACCAACACCAATACTATCATACAACTACCATAATTGCTACAGTTTTATACTAAACTGACCTGATAAAAGACTTCTCCTTCGCCATCACTAATGTCAGCATCCGCCCAGAAGGGAGCCACTAGAGGCAGACGAGTGTCATTGGAGAAACCGTTAGGGTATGGATTGGGGAATCCATACTTCTCATCATTTTCGTTGATGAATATTATTAGCCCATTATCCATGAACTGTTGGAACAGAAATGGATATATGAAAGTGTATAAATATATGAAATGTTCATCAAATATCTGAAAATGAAAGAAAGCAATCATAACTGACTCAAATCTAGGGGAGGCATACATCTAAAAGACGTCTTATGTGCGTCTTGAAAGTATGTATAGCCATGAAATAAATGCATTCTGCATTCTGTATTTATATAACTGTAAACTATATCCATACCACTTTTTCATTAGGTTCCTTTACTGTTTTGTTATTTGTTATGCTTTATTATGAGATTATTCATGATGACAATTATCATAACAATGCATCTATCAAAAAGTAAGGAAAATATGTGAATCATATGGCTCGTTATGTTAGAACTATTGGAGAAATGCCAATATATTTCTCTTCAACTGTTATGATTGCCAAAGTGAAATGTAATGAACTTGAAAAGACATACATTTCACTTTCCATATATTACTTTCTACTATAATGTATCACTGCTTACATAGAGACTGTAGTAGAATGTATCCCCGAGCGGGAACCCAGTCGGTGGTCTGATGGTGGGGGAGATCTCCTCTTGTGTTGGGTTCCTGCTCCCATCCGAGGTGGCAGACTCAGAGGTGAGCGATAGCTGGCTATCTCCGTTAGATGTAGCGAATGGGAATAGGATCATCTCTGGATTGGTGACAAGGAGACAAATGAAGGCAAAGGTGAAGGAGGATCTTATAAATGCCCTTTAAGCCCCTCTTAAGTGTTGGGAGCCCCCCCCCCCCCCCCCAAATTTGATAGCAACATTTTACTTAAATTGTATAATAATGCGAAAGAGGATATAATTTGGATCCATGAAAGGATTTTCAAAACAAATGTGTTTACAGTCAAATATTCATGAAAGAATACAAAATTTAGGTTTTCTGCGTACAACAGAAAACCCAAATTATGTATTCTTTAATCAATAATTGTCTTCAAACACCTTCTTTTTTGGGGGGGGGGGAATCTTTGCAGAAGTGTGTCTTAAATGACATCCTCTTTCACATTATTAAGAATTTAAGTGAAATTTTGCTATCAAACTTTTGGCAAATTTGGGGCTCCCAACACTTTGGAGGGGCTTTAACAAGTACAGTTAAAATCCTCTTTTGTGAATAATTTGAAGTGTTGGATAGCAACAAAACAAACCCCAAAAAAGCCTGTGATTTGTATTTAGAACAAAGATTTATAGAAAACTTACCTGTGCATGTAATACCATCACCAACAAAGCCTTCATCACACGTGCATATATAGCTCCCATTGGTGTTAGTACAGGTAGCATTCAGGCCACAGTCATTAAGGCTAGAGCTGCTGCATTCATTGATATCTACATGTGGTGTAAACAAAAAGGTATATATATAATTCAGGAAATCAAGTTGTGTTTCCTGTTATTTTAATTATTAGGTAAAAAGTTGGAAAATCACAATAACCATGGATGCATGACCATAGGGGGAAAAAAATATTATAACTAACTACATGAATAAGTCTACCAGATTATTTGTATACAAACACAAAAGAAATGAATGCAAGAGAAAAATAAATGTTTGGACAAAAATGTATGAAAACTCATTGAAACTTGATTGATAAATGAAGATCTACCGGTTTGAGTAGGGCATTACAATGAATCTGTTCCACTAAACACAACTGTGATTGATGCAGAGTGTTACTTTAATGTAAACATCCAATAAACTCTAATATAATTCAGCTCATGAAGCATAGTTGTGGAGTAAATACATGTCGTTGCTACATTGCGACAATTCTTTAATGCAGTGGTACAGTTTTCTAGTTTTCTTGATCTACTTTATTTTAAACTTAAAATATGAAAATACAATTCATCTCTATAAAGAAGTCATTGTAATCTATAGGTACCAACATATCATTTATTAATTTCATTACCGCCATGAGAAAGGCCCGTTTCGGTTTCAAACAAAATGACTTAACGAGCCTTACCCTGTTCACAGTTTGTTCCAGTCCATCCAGTTGAACACTCACATCGATACTGATTGATCTCATTGAAGCATGTGCCATTGTTTTGACATGGTAGGCTAGAACACTCATCAATATCTGATAGATGAGCAAAGACATAGAGGAGACATCTTAACATTATTGATTTGAAAAGGCTGTAGGATAGAATGTTATTTCTTTTTTCATTATCATATGTATGCATATCTTTATATTAATACCATTACCATAATAATCATGATAATCATCATCATCATCATCATCATCATCTTCATTATCATCATATTCATCATCATCATCAACATCATCATTATCATCACCATCTTCATTATCATCATCTTCATCATCATCATAAACAACCTTCATATCATCATCATCATCTTCATCATCAACATTATCATTATCAATATATTGCAAGCACATAATCAAATCTACATTATCATCATCATTTTCATCATCACCATTTTCATCATCATCATCATCATCATCATCTTCTTCATCATCATCATCATCATCATCATCATCACCACCACCACCACAACCACAACCAGTACCATCTTCATCATCATCACCATCACCATCTTCATCATCATCACCATCACCATTACCATCATCATCATCATCATCATCATCATCATCATCATCATCTTCCTAACCTGTGCATATAGGAATAGTCCCCACGACAGTCCCGTTGTCACATCTCACATAAGCCCCCTCTGGGCTCATCTGGTAGCCATTGTTACAGGTAAAACCAATAACATCACTGTGATCGAAGGCGGACCCATTTAAACCACCATTGTTAGGCTCCCGTGGTAAGATGCAACTTGCTGTCAATCAAAAATAAATTGTCCAAAATCTTACTAACAATTTCAAATGGTGAAACAGAACTGTAATATCAACGATCATGGTTCATTCCTATTTTATATCTATCCGATAACTGGTTGGCATAACATGAGCAGTCAATCAAAGCATTTTTTGACAAAATTTGCAATTAGCTGCTCTCAGGTAGCATAGTTTGGTTTAGTTCAGGTAATACAATTAGATTTTTTTTTTAATTAAAAAAAAAGAAGATATGCGGCATGCAATTCCATATAAATATAAATGAATAATTGGAATAACATAAAAACTCATTTAAAATTGGCATGAAGATAGAATTAGGCAAAATTCCCCCCCCCCCCCAAAAAAAAAGGATGAAATAAAAAAATTAAAATGTTTCTTAATACAGCACCCAATATGATAATGAAGGAAATTCATCTGAATGAACATTAAAAACTTCATATTTACACTAATGACAAAAGACACACAGAACTTACCATAACACTTTGGTAACTCCAAATTGAAAGCCCCTTCGATACATGTGTCACTTGTTTCCCCAATCAGAACATAGCCCTCATTACAGGTATACTCCACCGTCGATCCGTTGGTGTAAACGGTCTGGTATGGTGAGATAGACCCCTGAGATGGGATGCCAGGGTTAGGGCAGAGACCTGGTAGGCAAGTAGGAAAAGAAATGTAAGACAAAGGGACTTCATTTTTCTAATTGTAGACTGCATCAAGTTGAATATCTATTATTAAATTTATGTCCAAAAGGTTTGAACTATCCAATCCAAGCCAATCAAATCAAATCAAATCAAATCAAGGAATTTGTAGATCATCAAGGGTCATCAACTGGTGCAATGAAAATATGCCAACAGTCAGTTATCAACTGGTGCAAATAGAAATATACCAACAGTCACGGGATTATCACAGAACTTAAATGGTAATACTGTGAAACCATCAAGACACCCAAGAATAACTCATTGTTCACACCTAAATATCACAGATTCACAGCTTAGATTAGTAATCAATTTTAGCCATGTGATCATCACCAATAAAGTTATGGTAACTTCGAAACCATTTAAAAAGGTGCTTTAAGACACCTAATAATGACTAATTTTTCACACCTAAAAATCCAAATGCCCAGCTTATATTAATAATCCGTTTGAGTCACGAGATCATCACCGCAGAATTTATGGCAACTTTGACTACCATTTAAAAAGGTGTTTTTAGACACCTAATAATAACTAATTTTTCACACCTAAATATCACGAATTCACAGCTTAGATTAGTAATCAGATTTAGCCACGTGATCATCACCAAGAAAGTTATGGTAACTCTGAAACCATTTAAAAGGGTGTTTTCAGACACCTAAGAATTACTAATTTTTCACACCTGAAAATCATGGATGCCCATCTTATATTAATTCTATTTATTTGGTTATAAACACTCGATTTACAGAGGTAAGTGGAATCATGTTACTCCAGTCGCGTGATAAATTGGTAGTTTTTAGGTTAGATGAAAACGTGAACAGGAGTACCTTTTTTGTTTAAATGAAGGCACGTGTCAATAACTTTTAAATCTAGTTCAAAAGGCACCATACTTTAAAATCACTTAAAATACACTCCCAAAAGAGGTTATTTTTTAGTGTTCTGTTTATTGGGATACCAACAAGGACAAGAAAAAAACTGTACATGTTATATCCTTGATTTAGGAGAAGAAATACAGTCATACCTGCTACAGTGACCATGCACCTGTAAAGAAAGACCACCTGTCTATGAAGAGCACATTTTTTATTTCCCTTGAATAATGTTTCTTATTGAAAGCTGTACTAAAGGAACCTGTACATAAAGACCATCTGCCTATAAAGACCACTTTTCATGTTTCCCTTGAGTGGTCTTTATGTACAGGTTTCACTGTACAAGGTAAAGGGACTCTATTTTTCTAATTGGAGACTTATTAAGTTAATATTTATTTTTGAATCCACTTCAAAATGGTTAGAATTAGGATATACATGGAGCTTTGTTATCAACAAGATGTATACCTTAAACATTTGACAGGAAAACATAATGTACAGTGTACATTAACTACAAAAGTAGTCTTGGAGGAAAAAAATATTACGAGAAAGCAATTAGATCGATTCATAATAATAATTTACAGAAAGTACAATTACATTAGCATGTATCTAGAATCAACCAAATATTTCACAAATATATTTCTAGGAAGAAAACAAAATTCAACTGAGTTAATTTGGAGCTTGTCCAAAGATGTCAAGCTTTACAACTGTTTTTTGTAAACACAAATACATGAGCACTAATAATCAATATATTCAATCTCAGAAAGCTTTTTTATTATACGAAACTTTACCTTGTCTTATTTCTTTTTCAACAATAATTCTTCAATTTACACATAAAATCGAACAATTTTAACAACAATTAAAATATTTTGTGGCTTCTCTAACAATATATTTTCCTGTCATACAAATAATAATATGAATTCTTCTGTGGCTTCTCCAATGATACAATTGTATTCAGAAGATGTCATCATACCTGTACAGAGTTCTGGAGATTCATCGTAATTATCCAGACAGTCATAGGGCCAGTCATCACAGACGTAAGTAAATGGAATGTACACTCCATCTGGGCACCGGAAATGGTTTGGCTTGGGGCAGAAAGCCGTCACATTCCTGATGTCTTGAAAAGAAGAGAAAATGTTTATAGAACTAGTTTCTTAAATTACAAACTTACATGTATGTAACTTGTTGGTCATCGTGGAGTGTACAATGTGATTCTGTTAAGTTTGTTGGATTTGGACCAGCACTATCATGAAAGCAGTTGAAGGTGAGTGAAACAAATCCAAGCACCACACAGAAACTTGAGTTTTAGAGTTAAGCATTTAACCTAAAGACAAACTTTATATTCACCTACTAAACTTTCACCTTTAGATCTTCATACTTGTAAACATATGTATCAATACGAATGATTTTAGAACATAGTTATAAAACTTCTTTGAACTTCTAGAAACGGAAGTCATGTGATACTTTAGTTATTGCCCCTCCCACTCTCACTCAGACTTTCTCCCTTTCTCACCCTCACACTTTTCCTTCCTATATGTATTTTTGCAGAAGAATGTTTCTATACCATATCTAAAACAAACACATATGCCAGATCAGGAAACAAAAATTACATGTAGATAAACAGTACAAAAGTACAATTCAAAGAATCATCACCAAACTCAAGCACACAATAAAATAATGAAAGTGTCTTAACTCATATCCTGCCATAAGGCCGCATGCACGCTACCGTTAAAGTGCTTTGTATATGCGAGCGCGCTATCGATTGGCTGATTAATTCATGCGAGTGAGCCACAGCTTAGCTGCTTTATGCATGCATACTCACATTCGTAATAGCAATTATTTGTCATGCTCATTGTACTGTGCTGAGTGCTTTGCACGCGCTATTGATCGCACCATCAGATTATCAGATTATCTCAAAATAAACTTGGCACAAGGGGGATATGTGGCTTGGCACAATGGGGATTAGCCCTGTGGCACTGGGCTGTATTCATTATGGCAGGATAAGAGTTAAATCTAATGAACAACTTACTACAACACAGCTCTTCCGAGTCATCATAGTTATTGAGGCAGTCTCCTGGGTACTCATCACACACATACAGCTCTGGAATACATGTTCCTTCAGGACATCGGAAGTAATCCTCCTGACATTGCACTGCAGGAAATATGATGATGATGAAAATAAGCTTGTGTGATAATATACATTCCTTATTCATTATTCTCATTTTGAATTAATTTACACATATCTACTCTTGCCCAACAATATCGGACTTTGCATCAATAAAGCTAAATAAAGTTTTGATGACCCCTTTTTTGTTTAATGGCAGTAGTTGATACGTACCGAGATGTGAACAATTTTAAGGTAATGAAAATATGACCGTGACTCTTGCCTTTAAACCATTCAATGCGACACAATAATCTGTTCCTTTCTTCATTCATATGACTCTTTTTATATCATATATGCATGTTTATGTTTGTAATTCCTTTTTGTTTATTAGCTTTCTCTCTTCCCTTTGTTTTATATATGTTATGTTTAAGAAGTTTTTCCTATGTATTTATATTCAATTTGGTGTCTATATAATCTGTTTTATGTTTGTAACACGGACTTGCTGATGTGAGTTTTACTGTGATGAAATAAATTCAATTCAATTCAATTCTAATGACATTTACATCACTCTACATGTATGTCATAAATTGTAACAGCATGCGGAATGAAACCAAAACAGACACCATAGGAAAAGAATGAGCTCAAAAGATGGACTTACAGAGGCAGTTGATTCCATCTCCTTCATAGCCTTCTCTACAGGAGCAGTCCAGGGCACCACCCCTGATCTCACAGGTAGAGTATTTACTGCAGGAGAGCACCTGACAGACCGTAGTGCCATTGGAGGAACAGGTGCATTCCTCTATGCATCCCGAGGTCAACCATGTCTCACCAACCTGAGATGGTGATAGGGATGATAATGGTGATGGTAATAACGAGAAGAAATATGTAAGTAAGTAAAAAGTTGTAGGTAAGATAAAGATGAAGAAGAAGAAGAAGGGGAGGAGGAGGAGGAGCTAGAGGAGGAGGAGGAGGAGGAGGAGGAGTGGATATACATGGTGATGTAGATATACAGTAGGCTTGCGGATGCACCATGTGAGAGAGAGAGAGAGGGAGGATTGAGAAGTCCTGAAAAGGACTCTCGGTAATCTTTCTTGAGGGTGTGTGGTCTGTTGGTGTAGTCTTGAAAAAGACTGTTGGTTATCTTTCTTAGCTTATAGTTTTAAGGAGAACTCTAGCGCCGATTGGAGAAGATGGGTGGCAGGAGTGGCTCGACGTTTCGAACAGGTTGACAATCCGTCGTCAGACTGTCAACCCGTTTGAAACGTTGAAATGTCCTCCCTCTCTCACATGGCGCATCCGCAAGCCTACTGTATAGGAATATATTTGTAAGTAACCTAATCTTCTCTTACCATATGATAAAATCCATTCGAGACACATCCACAGGACTCTGAAGGAACGCATTCATTCCCTTCCAGCACATAGCCAGCATCACAGAAGCACCCCTCAATGCAGGAGGTATCAGAACACTGGAGATCATTCCCAGTGTTACGCACACTGTAGCATGTGGTGGGACAGGCAGGCCCACAGTAGCTGAAGCTGGAGTTGGCACCGCATTGGACAGCTGAGGAAGAACCACAATACCTTGTAAATCAAACTAATAATTGCAAGGCATAATAATATGATTGCAGGGCCCTCAGGGAGAACAGTATGAATACTGATGAGGCTACCCTGGGTAAACAAGACTTGTTATTATTATTATTATTATTATTATTATTAATAATAAATGCGCCTCGAAATAGAATTATTTAGATAGACGGCGCTATAGAAATGCCTATTATTATTATTATTATTATTGTTGTTGTTGTTGTTGTTGTTGTTGTTGTTGTTGTTATTGTTATTATTATTATTATTATACTTAACCTTTTGACTTCTATCTCATTCCCATAGGCTTAATACAGATATAACCCGGTTATCATAGGTGATGGGTTCAGTCCATATATGTTACAAAATGTCGAGCTGAGCTTAACCAATCAGAGATGGCGTCCACATACAGAATCACACATTTTTTCCAGAAAGAGTAATATCACTGCACCTCTGTACAATTTGTCTCAATCTAAATAACAATACCGAATGTATCCACAGGGTAATAAGCATTAGCATTTAAAAGGGGCATTATAAGTAAAAGTAAAAGACAAAAAAATTGTTTTCTTTTTCAAAACAATTTGGCAATCTCAGAAATAGGCATCGATAACAAAACTAAGTAACGTCTTAATCTGTACATTATACTCCTATAACATTTGTTCCCTCTCATGAAAACAGTGTCTCTAACATGGTAATTTCAGCATATCCAACGAGATGTTTGAACTTACGACACAGATCTGCAGAGCGCCATCCTTGGACTACGTAACCACGTATTCTGCATTCACGAGCAGCCGTTGAGAAGACATCACAGATGCTTTCACCAATAGGGTAGGTTGCACAGAAGTCGTAGAGACAACTCTGGTAAAATGCGGAGATGGTGCTTACACGTCTGATGCACTCACCAAATGGTCCTATACAACAACAAAATGAGTATGAGTACACGGATTGAGAACACTATTCCAACAAAAGAGGGTATTATTTAATTGGATATGCCAAACAACAGTTACAGTTTACAGAAAACAGCTAGCCCTAAATTACAATGTTATGATATATACAATTATACCAAATAGTCTTGTCAACAACAAAATGAATAGCAGTATAGAAAATAATGAAAATAATGTGACAAATTGGTTAATATCTTACATAGATAGGCATTTGACACAATGTAATAGGCTAAGTACGGATACATATGTACAGTATACTAAGATTATTCTATATGGTATTTATTATACAGGAAACCAATTGATTTTACCCATTTAATCTAGAAAGAGACTCACATTGTGGTTCAAGCCACAAATTTAAATAATCATTTTAATTCTAAGATTACACAGCTATATCACAGATAATCATAAAAGAACACAAATACAAAATATGCATCACAAGTTGAGATATAAAGAAAAATATTAAGAAATCATGATAATGATACCTGACAGATTCACCAACATATCGCAGACAGCAGATGCACTAGCAATGACTGATGCATTCTGGGTAGCGCAAGGGTCATCTGAAGGAGGCACATAGGCTGGGCAGTCCTCAGGGTTCTCCACATAACTGTTTGTGAATTGCATCAGGGATGCCTGCAGACACAAAGAACAAAGTGAATAGTACAGATAGATGAACATGGTAATGATCGATGTTCCAGCAAAGATACATGTAACTAATTTACTACTACAAACTACAGTTACTTTCCAAAGGATGCTAGCAAGGTGAATGAAAATGGAATTCAACATTCCTTGGCTATCAACCCGCGCCCCCCCCCCCCCCCACTCAGTGTTATTTAGGGTACGCGTATGCTTGTTCCCTCTCTTTGAAAGCACCCCCCTAAGTCCGGTGTAAAGTCATTACGGTCCAATTTTTTTTGTGTGTTAAAAGCTGGACTTTGCTGCGCGAAAAGTACCCCTTTACCAGACATTTTGGGAACATGCATGGTATCCCTCCGTTCTCGAAATGGGGGGCCGGGGTGGAGGGTTTGCAAATCAATGTTATCAGAGGCTTCTTGTCAGCAGAGCAGATAATCCAGATGCAGTAATACATCCTTGTTCAGAGATTTCTTGTAATCGATTAAATGCTACAACATGCAAAAGACAAAAGAGCGCTTAAAGATAAAGACCAGTTATGGTCATGCGATCGCATTGTGAAAGAAACGTTGTGGAATCGATCAGAAAAGGTTGATAATCTAACATATAAGTAGTGGTGTTTACTGCAAGGTTCTGGAATCATCAACATGATAAGAAATTTGGCCCAGTCTTGGTAAAGTTACAAGCACTGTACACAGAAAAATGTATATGGGTCTACGCACACGTGCGTTATATCTATCAGGTCCACATAATTTACCAAATATGTCAATTAGTAAGCGGTTTCGCTGCAAAATTTGTATGATCACGTATTAGTCAAAACATATTCTTTCACATGATTGGTAATAAGAGCTTCCATTTCATTTTTTTGAGATGGGGGCGTTTCCAAAACTGGTCTTTACCTTTAATAATAAGCTCTCATTACACAGTGTGCATTCGAACTGTTACTTGTTGCCTACAGACTGCAATTGATCAGCAAACGTGGCATATGAACCAATATACAGACTTGCATACATGTACAAAACTGGCATGAAATGAGATCAAAAGCATTTTTTTCTTCTTGCAGCTTGTTGCAGGTCTGTACTCCAAACATGCAGACATATCATTTGCTGAATGCCAGAAGGGCATTAACTTATATCATGTCATGTAGAATGAATGCCCCTCTAGTGCTCTGAAGATGATATCTACATTTATATGTAGATACATTTACTGTAGTATGACATTTCCTCCTGCAACAATTGCACCAGGCTTTATTTTGTCAAAAGTATAGGGTTTGAGTTGGGGCTGCAATTGGGTTTTAGGGTAGGTTCAAGGTTAGGTGTGGTGTTGGGTCCGAGGTCCAAGTTAAGAATTTGGTCAGTTTAGAAAACAACCATGAAGTAATCGTCGCAGGAGTCTGTTTCACACAATGGATGATACATACCACAGTCCCAGTGGCAGTGCGTGTGTCATCCTCGGGGTTGCCGTTGTAGTCACCTGCTAATCCACACATCACATTGGCAAAGGTTGAGTTGAGGATGAGAGTGAGAGATGACGTTATTCCCCACTCCACATTGAAACCAAAGTCACTTGATATTGCCTGTGGGGACAGATATTTGGTATAACAATTTTCAAAGGTGTTTTTTAATATATGTTTACATGACTGAAGGCTTTTAGTCTGACGCTACAAAGATTTTCTTACTTTTCCAGGTGTGAAGATAAATTATGTTATTCAACATGTACATTGTAACAACTTGTCTTTGGAAAATATTCTTATACTAAAATCAAATATGTCCACCTGATATTGTTTTCTTTGCAAATTCACACTGCACATACATAAACACTCAGTTTCTGAAAATAAAAATTATGAGTATATATTCTTGGACTGAACATGCAAATTAGTACAGCCTTTACAATCTTGGGCAGAATTCAATGCCCATGACATCAAAAGTGTTACTAGTAATTCTGGAAGAGCAACTAAATATATTTGAATTGAACTCACTATAGTTGAGCCTGTATTCCTAACGGCGAGACCAATAGCTGGCTGCACTGGGAGGGTAACACTGATCCCATCTACTGATACACTGCTTCCTATCATTGAAATAAGCTGTAAAACAAATAGATAACAAGAAATATATACATGTATAGAACATGATTATGACAGTGTAATGTTTATTTACAGTAATGATAAACTTGTGAATTTCTCAACATTAATATTTGTTCTATTAGAATACAAGAACTACATCATATCAAACAAAACCAATCTGCACAAATTCATAATGATTATGCCATGAAAATCTATATTGTGCATTAAAACCCCATCTACCAACTAAGTTCTCTGTAAGCTGTTGAAAGCTGAAGTAATTAGGGTTCTCCCCTTCCGGCTCTAAACAGAATATATGAATATTTAAACTTTTTCATGAAGACATTTCTTTGAAGAGTCGATTCAGTACATCTGGGTAAAGACAAATGTAGATCAATGTCTTGGAAAAGTTATTATATAGACCACACTACACCCCAAACTTCAGGGGTGATAGTGAGCACTAAATAAAAAAAAGTTTTTTTGTTTCCCCCTCAGCCACGCCCCCCTTGAGTAAAAAAAAAGAAGAGGATTCGCGGGTAAAAAATGGCATCTAACAACATTTCGAGTAAGAAAATTAGGAAAAAAATGGGACAATATAGGGAAGAAAAGAGAAAATAAGGGGGGAATCAGGAAAATCAGGATAAAATCGGGAAGAAGAAGAAAAAAATCAGGAAAAATAAACAAAAATCGGGAAACCGATTTAAATCAGGTTTTTATAAGGCCTGAAACTTCCACCTCTGTTTCTTGATCTATTTATGCAAAATGATCTCAATAACTTGATCAAATATTGGAATGATTAGCTAATACAATGCAGGAAACATACTTACTATATTATCTACAGTCACATCGACACCCACAACCTGTGCATAGTCAGGGAAGTTAGCTGATTTATCGTTGTTTATGACAACTTGGAAACGTGACGAGCCAGCCAGGCAGTCCGAAGCCAGGAGATATTCACACTCGCCCTGGAAGTTGTATGATCTTGTGTCAAAGGTCAAGAAATGTGGGTCACCGTAAGCATGTGCAGTCACACCTGGTTTTGATACACAGATTATATGGAGAAAATAAAATAAAAAGAAATAATGTACTTTTACCTATATAGCATAACATTAAATCTGTACTATGGCTACACTGACTAACTTTTGTTCTATGGATTCTGGAATCACATATGCACAGTTTCATACATTGAGGTAACACATGATATAATCATTGTAAAAGAAAGAAATACGATTTTACTTGCAGCTTGTCTTGAAGTAATGTCAATGTGAATAACAGAAATCAGTGATATGCAGCTTGTCTTCAAATTTCACTGTTTAGGTTTGTATATTTCTGTCTTTGTTAATTCACAAATAAACATCAAAAAGAAATGTAACAAAAGTTTAGATTCACCTGTTAGATTCAAATTTCATAAAGCATACACTTCGATGGGTTTAATCTATTCCAAAGGGTTTATTACCTGACAAACATTGGGTGACCAATACTAAACATGAATGCTTACCTGAAAATGTAGAAGTGGGTTGAGTAGTGACTTCATCTGTTGTGACCATTGAATCCTTGGTAGACCCAGATGGTGTTGTAGGTGCCATGGTTGTTACTTCACTGATGGTTGTTACTTCACCGATAGTTGTCAGGACCACTGTTGAAGCTTCTACCGTTACTAATGTAGTAACCTGCGTTGTCACATCCACTGTTGTAGGAAGGGTTGAAGCAGTTGGGGTAGTATCATTTCCAGTCGTTGCACCAGCAGTAGATGCTACTGTTGAATATATTACAGACGTGACAACATCCCCATCATCTGTTGTTACATCAATGGAGGCCATCTGTGTTGAAGAAGTTGTTGACACAAATTCTGTTGACACTGTTATTGCATCCGAAGTAAGCGCAGATGGGGTTGTAGCCTTTCCTATGGTTACATCAACAGTAGAAGCTTGTGCTGTAGTTTCTTCTAAACCAATTGTGGTAATAGCTCGTTCAGTAGATGCAGCTTCTATGGTTGTTGACTCGAGTAAGGTGGTACCTTGGCGAGTTGACACTGCATCAGTGGTAGAAAGCCCACTCTTGGTTGTCAAAGTTTGTGTAGTAGACTGAGCCTTTTCCTCAGTAGTTTTCTCAGTGATTGTTGGGGTAGTTTGTATTCTAGTAGTCCTGTCATCTTCAGTAGTCACACTGGTACTTTGAACACTCGTAGATTCTGTTATAGTTGATATCTCAGTGGATGGCATCATTCCTGGTGTACTTGCATCTTTGGTTGTCACCACGTCATCTGTCAGACTCTTTGTTGATGCTTGAGCAGTTGTCTCTTCTGCAGTAGTAACTGATGATGTTGTGAATGGTGATGACGTGCTTCCTGAAGTTAAAAGGTCTGATGTTAAGGGATCAGTTGGTGTTACCTCTGATGTTGATATATCTGAAGATGTTGTTCTACTTTTTGTTACCTGAGAAGTAAATCCAACAGTACTTAGGAATTCTGTTGATTCTGGCTGTGTACTTGGAGCCTCTGTTGACATTTCTGATGTCAAAGGACCAGTTGATGTTACCTGTGATGTTGATCTATCAGAAGAAGTTGTTCTACTTGATGTTACTTGAGAAGTGGATCCTGTTGTTTGTTGGGTTGATGTGACATCAGCTGTAAACCCTGCTGTAGTTTGAGATTCTGTTGATTCTGGCTGTGTACTTGAAGACTCTGTTGACATTTCTGATGTCAAAGGACCAGTTGATGTTACCTGTGATGTTGATCTATCAGTAGAAGTTGTTCTACTTGATGTTACTTGAGAAGTGGATCCTGTTGTTTGTTGGGTTGATGTGACATCAGCTGTAAACCCTGCTGTAGTTTGAGATTCTGTTGATTCTGGCTGTGTACTTGGAGCCTCTGTTGACATTTCTGATGTCAAAGGACCAGTTGATGTTACCTGTGATGTTGATCTATCAGAAGAAGTTGTTCTACTTGACGTTACTTGAGAAGTGGATCCTGTTGTTTGTTGGGTTGATGTGACATCAGCTGTAAACCCTGCTGTAGTTTGAGATTCTGTTGATTCTGGCTGTGTACTTGGAGACTCTGTTGACATTTCTGATGTCAAAGGACCAGTTGATGTTACCTGTGATGTTGATCTATCAGTAGAAGTTGTTCTACTTGATGTTACTTGAGAAGTGGATCCTGTTGTTGGTTGGATTGATGTGATATCAGCTGTAAACCCTGCTGTAGTTTGAGATTCTGTTAGTTCTGACTCTGTACTTAAAGCCTCTGTGGAAGCCTCTGATGTCGAGAGACCAGCTGACGTTATCAGAGTACTAGACAATTCTGTTGTTGAAGGAGCATTTGATGTGATCTCAGAAGTAAATCCTTCTGTAGTTTGGGGTTCTGTTAATTCAGATCTTGTACTCAATGCCTCTGTTGAAACATCTGATGTTACAGGGCCAGCAGACGTCACATCTGATGTGAACCCTGCAGTGGTCTTTGATTCTGTTGATTCTGACTTGGTAGTCGGAGCCTCTGTTGAAACATCCGATGTGAATGGAGCAGTTGTAGGTTGGGTTGAAGTAACTTCTGCTGTAAATCCCACAGTAGTTCGAGATTTAGGCTCAGTACTCAGAAGATTTGTTGATGCCCCAGGTGTTGATGAAGCAGTCATTGTTATCGCAGATGTAAATTGTATCTCTCTGGTTGTGGTGAACTCAGATGTCAAAGGAGAAGCTGTTGAAACTTTTGAAGTAAACATTTTAGTTGTTGTTGATTCTTGGGATTTTAGATCAGTAGTCAATCCGCTGGTCATTAAACCTGATGTAGAAGGGGTAATGGCTGAAGTGAGTCCTTCAGTTGTTACTGATTCAGTCAATTCTGCACCAGTAGTCATACCACTTGTGAAAGTTAAAGCAGTTCTTGATTCAGTTGACTCCTCCTCAGTAGTCAAACCATTGGTAGTGATAAGTGTTGTTGACGGAGCAGTTGATGTAACATCTGAGGTGAATCCATCAGTTGTTCCTGATTTAGTTGGTTCTAAACTTGTAGTCGGACCATTTGTTGTTTTAGCTGATGTTGGCGGAACAGTTGAAGTAATAAATGAAGTGAATCCTTCTGTTGTTCCTGATTCAGTTGTCTCCTCCTCGGTAGATAGACCATTGGTGGTGATATCTGATGTTGATGGCCCAGTTGAAGTAACATCTGAGGTGACCCCCTCAGTTGTTCCTGAATCAGTTGACTCCTCCTCGGTAGTCAGACCATTGGTGGTGATATCTGATGTTGGGGGAGCAGTTGATGAAACATCGGAGGTGAATCCCTCAGTTGTTCCTGATTCAGTTGATTCCAGTCCAGTAGTAAGACCATTGGTGGTGATATCTGATGTTGACGGACCAGTTGATGTAACATTTGAAGTGAATCCCTCAGTTGTTCCTGAATCAGTTGACTCCTCCTCGGTAGTCAGACTATTGGTGGTGATATCTGATGTTGACGGACCAGTTGATGTAACATCTGAAGTGAATCCCTCAGTTGTTCCTGAATCAGTTGACTCCTCCTCAGTAGTCAGACCATTGGTGGTGATATCTGATGTTGGGGGAGCAGTTGATGAAACATCTGAGGTGAATCCCTCAGTTGTTCCCGATTCAGTTGATTCTAGTATTGTAGTCGGACCATTTGTTGTAATATCTGTTTTTGAAGGAGCAGTTGATGTTACATCTGAAGTGAATCCCTCAGTTGTTCCCAATTCAGTTGTCTCCTTCTTGGTAGTCAGACCATTGGTGGTGATATCTGTTGTTAAAGGAGCAGTTGATGTAACATCTGAAGTGAATCCCTCAGTAGTTCTTGATTCAGTTGTCTCCTTCTCGGTAGTCATACCATTGGTGGTGATATCTGATGTTGAGGGCCCAGTTGATGTAACATCTGAAGTGAATCCCTCAGTAGTTCCTAATACAGTTGTCTCCTCCTCGGTAGTCAGACCATTGGTGGTGATATCTGATGTTGGGGGAGCAGTTGATAAAACATCTGAGGTGAATCCCTCAGTTGTTCTTGATTCAGTTGATTCCAGTCCAGTAGTAAGACCATTGGTGGTGATATCTGATGTTGACAAGCCAGTTGATGTTACATCTGAAGTGAATCTCTCTGTTGTTCCTGATTCAGTTGACTCCTCCTCAGTAGTCAGACCATTGGTGGTGATATCTGATGTTGGGGGAGCAGTTGATGAAACATCTGAGGTGAATCCCTCAGTTGTTCCCGATTCAGTTGATTCTAGTATTGTAGTCGGACCATTTGTTGTAATATCTGTTTTTGAAGGAGCAGTTGATGTAACATCTGAAGTGAATCCCTCAGTTGTTCCCAATTCAGTTGTCTCCTCCTCGGTAGTCAGACCATTGGTGGTGATATCTGTTGTTAAAGGAGCAGTTGATGTAACATCTGAAGTGAATCCTTCAGTTGTTCCTGATTTAGTTGTCTCCTCCTCGGTAGTCAGACCAATAGTAGTGATATCTGATGTTAAGGGAGCAGTTGGTGTAACATCTGAAGTGATTCCCTCAGTTGTTCCTAATTCAGTTGTCTTCTTCTCAGTAGTCCTACTATTGGTGGTGATATCTGATGTTGAGACCCCAGTTGATGTAACATCTGAAGTGAATCCCTCAGTAGTTCCTAATACAGTTGTCTCCTCCTCGGTAGTCAGACCATTGGTGGTGATATCTGATGTTGGGGGAGCAGTTGATAAAACATCTGAGGTGAATCCCTCAGTTGTTCTTGATTCAGTTGATTCCAGTCCAGTAGTAGGACCATTGGTGGTGATATCTGATGTTGACAAGCCAGTTGATGTTACATCTGAAGTGAATCTCTCTGTTGTTCCTGATTCAGTTGACTCCTCCTCAGTAGTCAGACCATTGGTGGTGATATCTGATGTTGGGGGAGCAGTTGATGAAACATCTGAGGTGAATCCCTCAGTTGTTCCCGATTCAGTTGATTCTAGTATTGTAGTCGGACCATTTGTTGTAATATCTGTTTTTGAAGGAGCAGTTGATGTAACATCTGAAGTAAATCCCTCAGTTGTTCCCAATTCAGTTGTCTCCTCCTCGGTAGTCAGACCATCGTTGGTGATATCTGTTGTTAAAGAAGCAGTTGATGTAACATCTGAAGTGAATCCTTCAGTTGTTCCTGATTTAGTTGTCTCCTCCTCGGTAGTCAGACCAATAGTTGTGATATCTGATGTTAAGGGAGCAGTTGGTGTAACATCTGAAGTGATTCCCTTAGTTGTTCCTAATTCAGTTATCTTCTTCTCAGTAGTCCTACTATTGGTGGTGATATCTGATGTTGAGACCCCAGTTGATGTAACATCTGAAGTGAATCCTTCAGTTGTTCCTGATTCAGTTGTCTCCTCGGTAGTCAAACCAATGGTAGTGATATCTGATGTTAAGGGAGCAGTTGATGTAACATCTGAAGTGAATCCCTCAGTAGTTCCAAATACAGTTGTCTCCTCCTCGGTAGTCAGACCATTGGTAGTGATATCTGTTGTTAATGGAGCAGTTGATGTAACATCTGAAGTGAATCCCTCAGTAGTTCTTGTTTCAGTTGTCTCCTCCTCGGTAGTCATACCATTGGTGGTGATATCTGTTGTTAAGGGAGCAGTTGATGTAACATCTGAATTGAATCCCTCAGTTGTTCCCGATTCAGTTGTCTCCTCCTCGGTAGTCAGACCAATAGTAGTGATATCTGATGTTAAGGGAGCAGTTGGTGTAACATCTGAAGTGATTCCCTTAGTTGTTCCTAATTCAGTTGTCTTCTTCTCAGTAGTCCTACTATTGGTGGTGATATCTGATGTTGAGACCCCAGTTGATGTAACATCTGAAGTGAATCCTTCAGTTGTTCCTGATTCAGTTGTCTCCTCGGTAGTCAAACCAATGGTAGTGATATCTGATGTTAAGGGAGCAGTTGATGTAACATCTGAAGTGAATCCCTCAGTAGTTCCAAATACAGTTGTCTCCTCCTCAGTAGTCAGACCATTGGTAGTGATATATGTTGTTAATGGAGCAGTTGATGTAACATCTGAAGTGAATCCCTCAGTAGTTCTTGATTCAGTTGTCTCCTCCTCGGTAGTCATATCATTGGTGGTGATAACTGTTGTTAAGGGAGCAGTTGATGTAACATCTGAAGTGAATCCCTCAGTAGTTCTTGATTCAGTTGTCTCCTCCTCGGTAATCATAACATTGGTGGTGATATCTGATGTTGACGGCCCAGTTGATGTAACATCTGTATTGATTCCCTGAGTTGTTCCCGATTCAGTTGTCTCCTCGTCAGTAGTTAGACCATTGGTGGTGATATCTGATGTTGGTAGAGCAGTAGATGTCATATCTGAGGTGAATCTCTCAGTTGTTCCTGATTCAGTTGTCTCCTCGTCAGTAGTTACACCATTGGTGGTGATATCTGATGTTGAAGGCAGAGTTGATGTAACATCTGAGGTGAATCCTTCTGTTGTTCCTGATTCAGTTGTCTCCTTCTCAGTAGTCAGACTATTGGTGGTGATATCTGATGTTGGTAGAGCAGTAGATGTCATATCTGAGGTGATTCCCTCAGTTGTTCTTGATTCAGTTGTCTCCTCCTCAGTAGTTAGACCATTGGTTGTGATATCTGATGTTGACAACAGAGTTGAAGTAACATCTGAGGTGAATCCCTCAGTTGTTATTGATTCAGTTGTCTCCTCCTCAGTAGTTAGACCATTGGTAGTGATATCTGATGTTGGTAGAGCAGTAGATGTCATATCTGAGGTGATTCCCTCAGTTGTTCTAGATTCAGTTGTTTCCTCCTCAGTAGTTAAACCATTGGTTGTGATATCTGATGTTGGTAGAGCAGTAGATGTCATATCTGAGGTGAATCCTTCAGTTGTTCCTGATTCACTTGTCTCTTCCTCAGTAGTCATACCATTGGTTGTGATATCTGATGTTGGTAGAGCAGTAAATGTAACATCTGAGGTAATTCCCTCAGTTGTTCCCGATTCAGTTGTCTCCTCCTCAGTAGTTAGACCATTGGTTGTGATATCTGATGTTGGTAGAGCAGTAGATGTCATATCTGAGGTGAATCCCTCAGTTGTTCCTGATTCAGTAATCTCCTGCTCTGTAGTTAGACCATTGGTGGTGATATCTGATTTTGGTAGAGCAGTAGATGTCATATCTGAGGTGATTCCCTCAGTTGTTCCCGATTCAGTTGTCTCCTCCTCAGTAGTTAGACCATTGGTTATGATATCTGATGTTGACAGCAGAGTTGAAGTAACATCTGAGGTGAATCCTTCAGTTGTTCCTGATTCAGTTGTCTCCTCCTCAGTAGTTAGACCATTGGTTGTGATATCTGATGTTGGTAGAGCAGTAGATGTCATATCTGAGGTGAATCCTTCAGTTGTTCCTGATTCACTTGTCCTTTCCTCGGTAGTCATACCATTGGTTGTGATATCTGATGTTGGTAGAGCAGTAAATGTAACATCTGAGGTAATTCCCTCAGTTGTTCCCGATTCAGTTGTCTCCTCCTCAGTAGTTAGACCATTGGTTGTGATATCTGATGTTGGTAGAGCAGTAGATGTCATATCTGAGGTGAATCCCTCAGTTGTTCCTGATTCAGTAATCTCCTGCTCTGTAGTTAGACCATTGGTGGTGATATCTGATGTTGGTAGAGCAGTAGATGTCATATCTGAGGTGATTCCCTCAGTTGTTCCCGATTCAGTTGTCTCCTCCTCAGTAGTTAGACCATTGGTTATGATATCTGATGTTGACAGCAGAGTTGAAGTAACATCTGAGGTGAATCCTTCAGTTGTTCCTGATTCAGTTGTCTCCTCCTCAGTAGTTAGACCATTGGGAGTGATATCTGTTGTTAAGGAAGCAGTTGATGTAACATCTGAGGTGAATCCCTCTGTTGTTCCTGATTCAGTTGTCTCCTCCTCAGTAGTCATACCATTGGTGGTGATATCTGTTGTTAAAGAAGCAGTAGATGTAACATCTGAGGTAAATCCCTCAGTTGTTCCTGATTCAGTTGTCTCCTTCTCAGTAGTTAGACCATTGGTGGTGATATCTGTTGTTAAGGAAACAGTAGATGTAACAGCTGAGGTGAATCCCTCAGTTGTCTCCACCTCGGTAGTAAGACCATTGGTGGTGATATCTGATGTTGACGGCCCAGTTGATGTAACATCTGAGGTGAATCCTTCTGTTGTTCCTGATTCAGTTGTCTCCTCCTTAGTCGTCAGACCATTGGTTGTGATATATGAGGTTGGTAGTGCTGTAGATGTCATATCTGAGGTGAATCCTTCCGTTGTTCCTGATTCAGTTGTCTCCTCCTCAGTAGTCAGACTATTGGTGGTGATATCTGATGTTGGTAGAGCAGTAAATGTAACATCTGAGGTGAATCCCTCAGTTGTTCCTGATTCAGTTGTCTCCTCCTCAGTAGTAAGACCATTAGTGGTGATATCTGATGTTGGTAGAGCAGAAGTTGTCATATCTGAGGTGAATCCTTCTGTTGTTCCTGATTCAGTTGTCTCCTCCTCAGTAGTTAGACCATTGGTTGTGATATCTGATGTTGACAACAGAGTTGAAGTAACATCTGACGTAAATCCCTCAGTTGTTCTTGATTCAGTAGTCTCCTCCTCAGTATTTAGACCATTGGTGGTGATATCTGATGTTGACAAGCCAGTTGATGTTACATCTGAAGTGAATCTCTCTGTTGTTCCTGATTCAGTTGACTCCTCCTCAGTAGTCAGACCATTGGTGGTGATATCTGATGTTGGGGGAGCAGTTGATGAAACATCTGAGGTGAATCCCTCAGTTGTTCCCGATTCAGTTGATTCTAGTATTGTAGTCGGACCATTTGTTGTAATATCTGTTTTTGAAGGAGCAGTTGATGTAACATCTGAAGTGAATCCCTCAGTTGTTCCCAATTCAGTTGTCTCCTCCTCGGTAGTCAGACCATTGGTGGTGATATCTGTTGTTAAAGGAGCAGTTGATGTAACATCTGAAGTGAATCCTTCAGTTGTTCCTGATTTAGTTGTCTCCTCCTCGGTAGTCAGACCAATAGTAGTGATATCTGATGTTAAGGGAGCAGTTGGTGTAACATCTGAAGTGATTCCCTCAGTTGTTCCTAATTCAGTTGTCTTCTTCTCAGTAGTCCTACTATTGGTGGTGATATCTGATGTTGAGACCCCAGTTGATGTAACATCTGAAGTGAATCCCTCAGTAGTTCCTAATACAGTTGTCTCCTCCTCGGTAGTCAGACCATTGGTGGTGATATCTGATGTTGGGGGAGCAGTTGATAAAACATCTGAGGTGAATCCCTCAGTTGTTCTTGATTCAGTTGATTCCAGTCCAGTAGTAGGACCATTGGTGGTGATATCTGATGTTGACAAGCCAGTTGATGTTACATCTGAAGTGAATCTCTCTGTTGTTCCTGATTCAGTTGACTCCTCCTCAGTAGTCAGACCATTGGTGGTGATATCTGATGTTGGGGGAGCAGTTGATGAAACATCTGAGGTGAATCCCTCAGTTGTTCCCGATTCAGTTGATTCTAGTATTGTAGTCGGACCATTTGTTGTAATATCTGTTTTTGAAGGAGCAGTTGATGTAACATCTGAAGTAAATCCCTCAGTTGTTCCCAATTCAGTTGTCTCCTCCTCGGTAGTCAGACCATCGTTGGTGATATCTGTTGTTAAAGAAGCAGTTGATGTAACATCTGAAGTGAATCCTTCAGTTGTTCCTGATTTAGTTGTCTCCTCCTCGGTAGTCAGACCAATAGTTGTGATATCTGATGTTAAGGGAGCAGTTGGTGTAACATCTGAAGTGATTCCCTTAGTTGTTCCTAATTCAGTTATCTTCTTCTCAGTAGTCCTACTATTGGTGGTGATATCTGATGTTGAGACCCCAGTTGATGTAACATCTGAAGTGAATCCTTCAGTTGTTCCTGATTCAGTTGTCTCCTCGGTAGTCAAACCAATGGTAGTGATATCTGATGTTAAGGGAGCAGTTGATGTAACATCTGAAGTGAATCCCTCAGTAGTTCCAAATACAGTTGTCTCCTCCTCGGTAGTCAGACCATTGGTAGTGATATCTGTTGTTAATGGAGCAGTTGATGTAACATCTGAAGTGAATCCCTCAGTAGTTCTTGTTTCAGTTGTCTCCTCCTCGGTAGTCATACCATTGGTGGTGATATCTGTTGTTAAGGGAGCAGTTGATGTAACATCTGAATTGAATCCCTCAGTTGTTCCCGATTCAGTTGTCTCCTCCTCGGTAGTCAGACCAATAGTAGTGATATCTGATGTTAAGGGAGCAGTTGGTGTAACATCTGAAGTGATTCCCTTAGTTGTTCCTAATTCAGTTGTCTTCTTCTCAGTAGTCCTACTATTGGTGGTGATATCTGATGTTGAGACCCCAGTTGATGTAACATCTGAAGTGAATCCTTCAGTTGTTCCTGATTCAGTTGTCTCCTCGGTAGTCAAACCAATGGTAGTGATATCTGATGTTAAGGGAGCAGTTGATGTAACATCTGAAGTGAATCCCTCAGTAGTTCCAAATACAGTTGTCTCCTCCTCAGTAGTCAGACCATTGGTAGTGATATATGTTGTTAATGGAGCAGTTGATGTAACATCTGAAGTGAATCCCTCAGTAGTTCTTGATTCAGTTGTCTCCTCCTCGGTAGTCATATCATTGGTGGTGATAACTGTTGTTAAGGGAGCAGTTGATGTAACATCTGAAGTGAATCCCTCAGTAGTTCTTGATTCAGTTGTCTCCTCCTCGGTAATCATAACATTGGTGGTGATATCTGATGTTGACGGCCCAGTTGATGTAACATCTGTATTGATTCCCTGAGTTGTTCCCGATTCAGTTGTCTCCTCGTCAGTAGTTAGACCATTGGTGGTGATATCTGATGTTGGTAGAGCAGTAGATGTCATATCTGAGGTGAATCTCTCAGTTGTTCCTGATTCAGTTGTCTCCTCGTCAGTAGTTACACCATTGGTGGTGATATCTGATGTTGAAGGCAGAGTTGATGTAACATCTGAGGTGAATCCTTCTGTTGTTCCTGATTCAGTTGTCTCCTTCTCAGTAGTCAGACTATTGGTGGTGATATCTGATGTTGGTAGAGCAGTAGATGTCATATCTGAGGTGATTCCCTCAGTTGTTCTTGATTCAGTTGTCTCCTCCTCAGTAGTTAGACCATTGGTTGTGATATCTGATGTTGACAACAGAGTTGAAGTAACATCTGAGGTGAATCCCTCAGTTGTTATTGATTCAGTTGTCTCCTCCTCAGTAGTTAGACCATTGGTAGTGATATCTGATGTTGGTAGAGCAGTAGATGTCATATCTGAGGTGATTCCCTCAGTTGTTCTAGATTCAGTTGTTTCCTCCTCAGTAGTTAAACCATTGGTTGTGATATCTGATGTTGGTAGAGCAGTAGATGTCATATCTGAGGTGAATCCTTCAGTTGTTCCTGATTCACTTGTCTCTTCCTCAGTAGTCATACCATTGGTTGTGATATCTGATGTTGGTAGAGCAGTAAATGTAACATCTGAGGTAATTCCCTCAGTTGTTCCCGATTCAGTTGTCTCCTCCTCAGTAGTTAGACCATTGGTTGTGATATCTGATGTTGGTAGAGCAGTAGATGTCATATCTGAGGTGAATCCCTCAGTTGTTCCTGATTCAGTAATCTCCTGCTCTGTAGTTAGACCATTGGTGGTGATATCTGATTTTGGTAGAGCAGTAGATGTCATATCTGAGGTGATTCCCTCAGTTGTTCCCGATTCAGTTGTCTCCTCCTCAGTAGTTAGACCATTGGTTATGATATCTGATGTTGACAGCAGAGTTGAAGTAACATCTGAGGTGAATCCTTCAGTTGTTCCTGATTCAGTTGTCTCCTCCTCAGTAGTTAGACCATTGGTTGTGATATCTGATGTTGGTAGAGCAGTAGATGTCATATCTGAGGTGAATCCTTCAGTTGTTCCTGATTCACTTGTCCTTTCCTCGGTAGTCATACCATTGGTTGTGATATCTGATGTTGGTAGAGCAGTAAATGTAACATCTGAGGTAATTCCCTCAGTTGTTCCCGATTCAGTTGTCTCCTCCTCAGTAGTTAGACCATTGGTTGTGATATCTGATGTTGGTAGAGCAGTAGATGTCATATCTGAGGTGAATCCCTCAGTTGTTCCTGATTCAGTAATCTCCTGCTCTGTAGTTAGACCATTGGTGGTGATATCTGATGTTGGTAGAGCAGTAGATGTCATATCTGAGGTGATTCCCTCAGTTGTTCCCGATTCAGTTGTCTCCTCCTCAGTAGTTAGACCATTGGTTATGATATCTGATGTTGACAGCAGAGTTGAAGTAACATCTGAGGTGAATCCTTCAGTTGTTCCTGATTCAGTTGTCTCCTCCTCAGTAGTTAGACCATTGGGAGTGATATCTGTTGTTAAGGAAGCAGTTGATGTAACATCTGAGGTGAATCCCTCTGTTGTTCCTGATTCAGTTGTCTCCTCCTCAGTAGTCATACCATTGGTGGTGATATCTGTTGTTAAAGAAGCAGTAGATGTAACATCTGAGGTAAATCCCTCAGTTGTTCCTGATTCAGTTGTCTCCTTCTCAGTAGTTAGACCATTGGTGGTGATATCTGTTGTTAAGGAAACAGTAGATGTAACAGCTGAGGTGAATCCCTCAGTTGTCTCCACCTCGGTAGTAAGACCATTGGTGGTGATATCTGATGTTGACGGCCCAGTTGATGTAACATCTGAGGTGAATCCTTCTGTTGTTCCTGATTCAGTTGTCTCCTCCTTAGTCGTCAGACCATTGGTTGTGATATATGAGGTTGGTAGTGCTGTAGATGTCATATCTGAGGTGAATCCTTCCGTTGTTCCTGATTCAGTTGTCTCCTCCTCAGTAGTCAGACTATTGGTGGTGATATCTGATGTTGGTAGAGCAGTAAATGTAACATCTGAGGTGAATCCCTCAGTTGTTCCTGATTCAGTTGTCTCCTCCTCAGTAGTAAGACCATTAGTGGTGATATCTGATGTTGGTAGAGCAGAAGTTGTCATATCTGAGGTGAATCCTTCTGTTGTTCCTGATTCAGTTGTCTCCTCCTCAGTAGTTAGACCATTGGTTGTGATATCTGATGTTGACAACAGAGTTGAAGTAACATCTGACGTAAATCCCTCAGTTGTTCTTGATTCAGTAGTCTCCTCCTCAGTATTTAGACCATTGGTGGTGATATCTGATGTTGGTAAAGCAGTAAATGTAACATCTGAGGTAATTCCCTCAGTTGTTCCTGATTCAGTTGTCTCCTCCTCAGTAGTTAGACCATTGGTTGTGATATCCGATGTTGGTAGAGCAGTAGATGTCATATCTGAGGTGATTCCCTCAGTTGTTCCCGATTCAGTTGTCTCCTCCTCAGTAGTTAGACCATTGGTTATGATATCTGATGTTGACAGCAGAGTTGAAGTAACATCTGAGGTGAATCCTTCAGTTGTTCCTGATTCAGTTGTCTCCTCCTCAGTAGTTAGACCATTGGGAGTGATATCTGTTGTTAAGGAAGCAGTTGATGTAACATCTGAGGTGAATCCCTCTGTTGTTCCTGATTCAGTTGTCTCCTCCTCAGTAGTCATACCATTGGTGGTGATATCTGTTGTTAAAGAAGCAGTTGATGTAACATCTGAGGTGAATCCCTCAGTTGTTCCTGATTCAGTTGTCTCCTCCTCAGTAGTTAGACCATTGGTGGTGATATCTGTTGTTAAGGTAACAGTAGATGTAACATCTGAGGTGAATCCCTCAGTTGTTCCTAATTCAGTCGTCTCCACCTCGGTAGTAAGACCATTGGGAGTGATATCTGTTGTTAAGGAAGCAGTTGATGTAACATCTGGGGTGAATCCCTCTGTTGTTCCTGATTCAGTTGTCTCCTCCTCAGTAGTCATACCATTGGTGGTGATATCTGTTGTTAAAGAAGCAGTTGATGTAACATCTGAGGTGAATCCCTCAGTAGTTCCTGATTCAGTTGTCTCTTCTTCAGTAGTTAGACCATTGGTGGTGATATCTGTTGTAAAGGAAGCAGTTGATGTAACATCTGAGGTGATTCCCTCAGTTGTTCCTGATTCAGTTGTCTCCTCCTCAGTAGTTAGACCATTGGTTGTGATATCTGATGTTGGTAGAGCAGTAAATGTAACATCTGAGGTGAATGCCTCAGTTGTTCCTGATTCAGTTGTCTCCTCCTCAGTAGTTAGACCATTAGTGGTGATATCTGATGTTGGTAGAGCAGTAGTTGTCATATCTGAGGTGAATCCTTCTGTTGTTCCTGATTCAGTTGTCTCCTCCTCAGTAGTCAGACCATTGGTTGTGGTATCTGAGGTTGGTAGAGCAGTAGATGTCATATCTGAGGTGATTCCCTCAGTTGCTCCCGATTCAGTTGTCTCCTCCTCAGTAGTTAGACCATTGGTTATGATATCTGATGTTGACAGCAGAGTTGAAGTAACATCTGAGGTGAATCCTTCAGTTGTTCCTGATTCAGTTGTCTCCTCCTCAGTAGTTAGACCATTGGTTGTGATATCTGATGTTGGTAGAGCAGTAGATGTCATATCTGAGGTGAATCCTTCAGTTGTTCCTGATTCACTTGTCCTTTCCTCGGTAGTCATACCATTGGTTGTGATATCTGATGTTGGTAGAGCAGTAAATGTAACATCTGAGGTAATTCCCTCAGTTGTTCCCGATTCAGTTGTCTCCTCCTCAGTAGTTAGACCATTGGTTGTGATATCTGATGTTGGTAGAGCAGTAGATGTCATATCTGAGGTGAATCCCTCAGTTGTTCCTGATTCAGTAATCTCCTGCTCTGTAGTTAGACCATTGGTGGTGATATCTGATGTTGGTAGAGCAGTAGATGTCATATCTGAGGTGATTCCCTCAGTTGTTCCCGATTCAGTTGTCTCCTCCTCAGTAGTTAGACCATTGGTTATGATATCTGATGTTGACAGCAGAGTTGAAGTAACATCTGAGGTGAATCCTTCAGTTGTTCCTGATTCAGTTGTCTCCTCCTCAGTAGTTAGACCATTGGGAGTGATATCTGTTGTTAAGGAAGCAGTTGATGTAACATCTGAGGTGAATCCCTCTGTTGTTCCTGATTCAGTTGTCTCCTCCTCCGTAGTCATACCATTGGTGGTGATATCTGTTGTTAAAGAAGCAGTAGATGTAACATCTGAGGTGAATCCCTCAGTTGTTCCTGATTCAGTTGTCTCCTCCTCAGTAGTTAGACCATTGGTGGTGATATCTGTTGTTAAGGAAACAGTAGATGTAACATCTGAGGTGAATCCCTCAGTTGTTCCTAATTCAGTTGTCTCCACCTCGGTAGTAAGACCATTGGTGGTGATATCTGATGTTGACGGCCCAGTTGATGTAACATCTGAGGTGAATCCTTCTGTTGTTCCTGATTCAGTTGTCTCCTCCTCAGTAGTCAGACCATTGGTTGTGATATCTGAGGTTGGTAGAGCAGTAGATGTCATATCTGAGGTGAATCCTTCTGTTGTTAGTGATTCAGTTGTCTCTTCATCAGTAGTCATACCATTGGTGGTGATATCTGTTGTTAAAGAAGCAGTAGATGTATCATCTGAGGTGAATCCCTCAGTTGTTCCTGATTCAGTTGTCTCCTCCTCAGTAGTTAGACCATTGGTGGTGATATCTGTTGTTAAGGAAACAGTAGATGTAACATCTGAGGTGAATCCCTCAGTTGTTCCTAATCCAGTCGTCTCCACCTCGGTAGTAAGACCATTGGTGGTGATATCTGATGTTGACGGCCCAGTTGATGTAACATCTGAGGTGAATCCTTCTGTTGTTCCTGATTCAGTTGTCTCATCCTCAGTAGTCAAACCAGTGGTTGTGATATCTGAGGTTGGTAGAGCAGTAGATGTCATATCTGAGGTGAATCCTTCTGTTGTTAGTGATTCAGTTGTCTCTTCATCAGTAGTTAGACCATTGGTGGTGATATCTGTTGTAAAGGAAGCAGTTGATGTAACATCTGAGGTGATTCCCTCAGTTGTTCCTGATTCAGTTGTCTCCTCTTCAGTAGTTAGACCATTGGTTGTGATATCTGATGTTGGTAGAGCAGTAGATGTCATATCTGAGGTGAATCCTTCAGTTGTTCCTGATTCACTTGTCTCTTCCTCGGTAGTCATACCATTGGTTGTGATATCTGATGTTGGTAGGGCAGTAAATGTAACATCTGAGGTGAATCCTTCTGTTGTTAGTGATTCAGTTGTCTCTTCATCAGTAGTTAGACCATTGGTGGTGATATCTGTTGTAAAGGAAGCAGTTGATGTAACATCTGGTGTGAATCCTTCTGTTGTTCCTGATTCAGTTGTCTCCTCCTTAGTCGTCAGACCATTGGTTGTGATATATGAGGTTGGTAGTGCTGTAGATGTCATATCTGAGGTGAATCCTTCCGTTGTTCCTGATTCAGTTGTCTCCTCCTCAGTAGTCAGACTATTGGTGGTGATATCTGATGTTGGTAGAGCAGTAAATGTAACATCTGAGGTGAATCCCTCAGTTGTTCCTGATTCAGTTGTCTCCTCCTCAGTAGTAAGACCATTAGTGGTGATATCTGATGTTGGTAGAGCAGAAGTTGTCATATCTGAGGTGAATCCTTCTGTTGTTCCTGATTCAGTTGTCTCCTCCTCAGTAGTCAGACCATTGGTGGTGATATCTGATGTTGACGGCCCAGTTGATGTAACATCTGAGGTGAATCCTTCTGTTGTTCCTGATTCAGTTGTCTCCTCTTCAGTAGTTAGACCATTGGTGGTGATATCTGATGTTGAAGGCAGAGTTGATGTAACATCTGAGGTGAATCCTTCTGTTGTTCCTGATTCAGTTGTCTCCTCCTCAGTAGTCAGACTATTGGTGGTGATATCTGCTGTTGGTAGAGCAGTAGATGTCATATCTGAGGTGATTCCCTCAGTTGTTCTTGATTCAGTTGTCTCCTCCTCAGTAGTTAGACCATTGGTTGTGATATCTGATGTTGACAACAGAGTCGAAGTAACATCTGAGGTAAATCCCTCAGTTGTTCTTGATTCAGTAGTCTCCTCCTCAGTATTTAGACCATTGGTGGTGATATCTGATGTTGGTAAAGCAGTAAATGTAACATCTGAGGTAATTCCCTCAGTTGTTCCCGATTCAGTTGTCTCCTCAGTAGTTAGACCATTGGTTGTGATATCCGATGTTGGTAGAGCAGTAGATGTCATATCTGAGGTGATTCCCTCAGTTGTTCCCGATTCAGTTGTCTCCTCCTCAGTAGTTAGACCATTGGTTATGATATCTGATGTTGACAGCAGAGTTGAAGTAACATCTGAGGTGAATCCTTTAGTTGTTCCTGATTCAGTTGTCCCCTCCTCAGTAGTTAGACCATTGGGAGTGATATCTGTTGTTAAGGAAGCAGTTGATGTAACATCTGAGGTGAATCCCTCTGTTGTTCCTGATTCAGTTGTCTCCTCCTCAGTAGTCATACCATTGGTGGTGATATCTGTTGTTAAAGAAGCAGTTGATGTAACATCTGAGGTGAATCCCTCAGTTGTTCCTGATTCAGTTGTCTCCTCCTCAGTAGTTAGACCATTGGTGGTGATATCTGTTGTTAAGGTAACAGTAGATGTAACATCTGAGGTGAATCCCTCAGTTGTTCCTAATTCAGTCGTCTCCACCTCGGTAGTAAGACCATTGGGAGTGATATCTGTTGTTAAGGAAGCAGTTGTTGTAACATCTGAGGTGAATCCCTCTGTTGTTCCTGATTCAGTTGTCTCCTCCTCAGTAGTCATACCATTGGTGGTGATATCTGTTGTTAAAGAAGCAATTGATGTAACATCTGAGGTGAATCCCTCAGTTGTTCCTGATTCAGTTGTCTCTTCTTCAGTAGTTAGACCATTGGTGGTGATATCTGTTGTAAAGGAAGCAGTTGATGTAACATCTGAGGTGATTCCCTCAGTTGTTCCTGATTCAGTTGTCTCCTCCTCAGTAGTTAGACCATTGGTTGTGATATCTGATGTTGGTTGAGCAGTAGATGTCATATCTGAGGTGAATCCTTCAGTTGTTCCTGATTCACTTGTCTCTTCCTCGGTAGTCATTCCATTGGTTTTGATATCTGATGTTGGTAGAGCAGTAAATGTAACATCTGAGGTGAATCCCTCTGTTGTTCCTGATTCAGTTGTCTCCTCCTCAGTAGTCATACCATTGGTGGTGATATCTGTTGTTAAAGAAGCAGTTGATGTAACATCTGAGGTGAATCCCTCAGTTGTTCCTGATTCAGTTGTCTCTTCTTCAGTAGTTAGACCATTGGTGGTGATATCTGTTGTAAAGGAAGCAGTTAATGTAACTTCTGAGGTGATTCCCTCAGTTGTTCCTGATTCAGTTGTCTCCTCCTCAGTAGTTAGACCATTGGTTGTGATATCTGATGTTGGTTGAGCAGTAGATGTCATATCTGAGGTGAATCCTTCAGTTGTTCCTGATTCACTTGTCTCTTCCTCGGTAGTCATTCCATTGGTTTTGATATCTGATGTTGGTAGAGCAGTAAATGTAACATCTGAGGTGAATGCCTCAGTTGTTCCTGATTCAGTTGTCTCCTCCTCAGTAGTTAGACCATTAGTGGTGATATCTGATGTTGGTAGAGCAGTAGTTGTCATATCTGAGGTGAATCCTTCTGTTGTTCCTGATTCAGTTGTCTCCTCCTCAGTAGTCAGACCATTGGTTGTGATATCTGAGGTTGGTAGAGCAGTAGATGTCATATCTGAGGTGATTCCCTCAGTTGCTCCCGATTCAGTTGTCTCCTCCTCAGTAGTTAGACCATTGGTTATGATATCTGATGTTGACAGCAGAGTTGAAGTAACATCTGAGGTGAATCCTTCAGTTGTTCCTGATTGAGTTGTCTCCTCCTCAGTAGTTAGACCATTGGTTGTGATATCTGATGTTGGTAGAGCAGTAGATGTCATATCTGAGGTGAATCCTTCAGTTGTTCCTGATTCACTTGTCCTTTCCTCGGTAGTCATACCATTGGTTGTGATATCTGATGTTGGTAGAGCAGTAAATGTAACATATGAGGTAATTCCCTCAGTTGTTCCCGATTCAGTTGTCTGCTCCTCAGTAGTTAGACCATTGGTTGTGATATCTGATGTTGGTAGAGCAGTAGATGTCATATCTGAGGTGAATCCCTCAGTTGTTCCTGATTCAGTAATCTCCTGCTCTGTAGTTAGACCATTGGTGGTGATATCTGATGTTGGTAGAGCAGTAGATGTCATATCTGAGGTGATTCCCTCAGTTGTTCCCGATTCAGTTGTCTCCTCCTCAGTAGTTAGACCATTGGTTATGATATCTGATGTTGACAGCAGAGTTGAAGTAACATCTGAGGTGAATCCTTCAGTTGTTCCTGATTCAGTTGTCTCCTCCTCAGTAGTAAGACCATTGGGAGTGATATCTGTTGTTAAAGAAGCAGTAGATGTAACATCTGAGGTGAATCCCTCAGTTGTTCCTGATTCAGTTGTCTCCTCCTCAGTAGTCAGACTATTGGTGGTGATATCTGATGTTGGTAGAGCAGTAAATGTAACATCTGAGGTGAATCCCTCAGTTGTTCCTGATTCAGTTGTCTCCTCCTCAGTAGTAAGACCATTAGTGGTGATATCTGATGTTGGTAGAGCAGAAGTTGTCATATCTGAGGTGAATCCTTCTGTTGTTCCTGATTCAGTTGTCTCCTCCTCAGTAGTCAGACCATTGGTGGTGATATCTGATGTTGACGGCCCAGTTGATGTAACATCTGAGGTGAATCCTTCTGTTGTTCCTAATTCAGTTGTCTCCACCTCGGTAGTAAGACCATTGGTGGTGATATCTGATGTTGACGGCCCAGTTGATGTAACATCTGAGGTGAATCCTTCTGTTGTTCCTGATTCAGTTGTCTCCTCCTCAGTAGTCAGACCATTGGTTGTGATATCTGAGGTTGGTAGAGCAGTAGATGTCATATCTGAGGTGAATCCTTCTGTTGTTAGTGATTCAGTTGTCTCTTCATCAGTAGTCATACCATTGGTGGTGATATCTGTTGTTAAAGAAGCAGTAGATGTAACATCTGAGGTGAATCCCTCAGTTGTTCCTGATTCAGTTGTCTCCTCCTCAGTAGTTAGACCATTGGTGGTGATATCTGTTGTTAAGGAAACAGTAGATGTAACATCTGAGGTGAATCCCTCAGTTGTTCCTAATCCAGTCGTCTCCACCTCGGTAGTAAGACCATTGGTGGTGATATCTGTTGTTAAGGAAACAGTAGATGTAACATCTGAGGTGAATCCTTCTGTTGTTCCTGATTCAGTTGTCTCATCCTCAGTAGTCAAACCAGTGGTTGTGATATCTGAGGTTGGTAGAGCAGTAGATGTCATATCTGAGGTGAATCCTTCTGTTGTTAGTGATTCAGTTGTCTCTTCATCAGTAGTTAGACCATTGATGGTGATATCTGTTGTAAAGGAAGCAGTTGATGTATCATCTGAGGTGATTCCCTCAGTTGTTCCTGATTCAGTTGTCTCCTCCTCAGTAGTTAGACCATTGGTTGTGATATCTGATGTTGGTAGAGCAGTAGATGTCATATCTGAGGTGAATCCTTCAGTTGTTCCTGATTCACTTGTCTCTTCCTCGGTAGTCATACCATTGGTTGTGATATCTGATGTTGGTAGGGCAGTAAATGTAACATCTGAGGTGAATCCTTCTGTTGTTCCTGATTCAGTTGTCTCCTCCTCAGTAGTAAGACCATTAGTGGTGATATCTGATGTTGGTAGAGCAGAAGTTGTCATATCTGAGGTGAATCCTTCTGTTGTTCCTGATTCAGTTGTCTCCTCAGTAGTCAGACCATTGGTGGTGATATCTGATGTTGACGGCCCAGTTGATGTAACATCTGAGGTGAATCCTTCTGTTGTTCCTGATTCAGTTGTCTCCTCTTCAGTAGTTAGACCATTGGTGGTGATATCTGATGTTGAAGGCAGAGTTGATGTAACATCTGAGGTGAATCCTTCTGTTGTTCCTGATTCAGTTGTCTCCTCCTCAGTAGTCAGACTATTGGTGGTGATATCTGATGTTGGTAGAGCAGTAGATGTCATATCTGAGGTGATTCCCTCAGTTGTTCTTGATTCAGTTGTCTCCTCCTCAGTAGTTAGACCATTGGTTGTGATATCTGATGTTGACAACAGAGTTGAAGTAACATCTGAGGTAAATCCCTCAGTTGTTCTTGATTCAGTAGTCTCCTCCTCAGTATTTAGACCATTGGTGGTGATATCTGATGTTGGTAAAGCAGTAAATGTAACATCTGAGGTAATTCCCTCAGTTGTTCCCGATTCAGTTGTCTCCTCCTCAGTAGTTAGACCATTGGTTGTGATATCCGATGTTGGTAGAGCAGTAGATGTCATATCTGAGGTGATTCCCTCAGTTGTTCCCGATTCAGTTGTCTCCTCCTCAGTAGTTAGACCATTGGTTATGATATCTGATGTTGACAGCAGAGTTGAAGTAACATCTGAGGTGAATCCTTCAGTTGTCCCCTCCTCAGTAGTTAGACCATTGGGAGTGATATCTGTTGTTAAGGAAGCAGTTGATGTAACATCTGAGGTGAATCCCTCTGTTGTTCCTGATTCAGTTGTCTCCTCCTCAGTAGTCATACCATTGGTGGTGATATCTGTTGTTAAAGAAGCAGTTGATGTAACATCTGAGGTGAATCCCTCAGTTGTTCCTGATTCAGTTGTCTCCTCCTCAGTAGTTAGACCATTGGTGGTGATATCTGTTGTTAAGGTAACAGTAGATGTAACATCTGAGGTGAATCCCTCAGTTGTTCCTAATTCAGTCATCTCCACCTCGGTAGTAAGACCATTGGGAGTGATATCTGTTGTTAAAGAAGCAGTTGATGTAACATCTGAGGTGATTCCCTCAGTTGTTCCTGATTCAGTTGTCTCCTCCTCAGTAGTTAGACCATTGGTTGTGATATCTGATGTTGGTTGAGCAGTAGATGTCATATCTGAGGTGAATCCTTCAGTTGTTCCTGATTCACTTGTCTCCTCCTCAGTAGTTAGACCATTAGTGGTGATATCTGATTTTGGTAGAGCAGTAGATGTCATATCTGAGGTGATTCCCTCAGTTGTTCCCGATTCAGTTGTCTCCTCCTCAGTAGTTAGACCATTGGTTATGATATCTGATGTTGACAGCAGAGTTGAAGTAACATCTGAGGTGAATCCTTCAGTTGTTCCTGATTCAGTTGTCTCCTCCTCAGTAGTTAGACCATTGGTAGTGATATCTGTTGTTAAGAAAGCAGTATATGTAACATCTGAGGTAAATCCCTCTGTTGTTCCTGATTCAGTTGTCTCCTCCTCAGTAGTCATACTATTGGTTGTGATATCTGATGTTAAGGAAGCAGTAGATGTAACATCTGAGGTTAATCCCTCAGTTGTTCCTGATTCAGTTGTCTCCTCCTCAGTAGTAAGACCATTGGTGGTGATATCTGTTGTTAAGGAAGCAGTAGATGTAACATCTGAGGTGAATCCCTCTGTTGTTCCTGATTCAGTTGTCTTCTCCTCAGTAGTCATACTATTGGTTGTGATATCTGATGTTGGTAGAGCAGTAGATGTCATATCTGAGGTGATTCCCTCAGTTGTTCCTAATTCAGTCGTCTCCACCTCGTTAGTAAGACCATTGGTTGTGATATCTGATGTTGGTAGAGCAGTAGATGTCATATCTGAGGTAAATCCCTCAGTTGTCTCCTCCTCAGTAGTCAAACCATGGGTGGTGATATCTGATGTTGACAGCAGAGTTGAAGTAAATCCTTCAGTTGTTCCTGATTCAGTTGTCTCCTCCTCAGTAGTTAGACCATTGGTGGTGATATCTGTTGTTAAGGAAACAGTAGATGTAACATCTGAGGTGAATCCCTCAGTTGTTCCTAATTCAGTCGTCTCCACCTCGTTAGTAAGACCATTGGTTGTGATATCTGATGTTGGTAGAGCAGTAGATGTCATATCTGAGGTAAATCCCTCAGTTGTCTCCTCCTCAGTAGTCAAACCATGGGTGGTGATATCTGATGTTGGTAGAGCAGTAGATGTTATATCTGAGGTGAATCCTTCTGTTGTTCCTGATTCAGTTGTCTCCTCATCAGTAGTTAGACCATTGGTGGTGATATCTGATGTTGACGTCAGAGTTGATGTAACATCTGAGGTGAATCCAAAAGTTGTTCCCGATTTAGTTGTCTCCTCCTCAGTAGTCAGACCATTGGTTGTGATATCTGATGTTGGTAGAGCAGTAGATGTCATATCTGAGGTGAATCCTTCTGTTGTTCCTGATTCAGTTGTCTCTTCAGAAGTCAGGCCATTGGTGGTGATATCTGTTGTTAAGGAAGGAGTTGATGTAACATCTGAGGTAATTCCCTCAGTTGTTCCCGATTCAGTTGTCTCCTCCTCAGTAATTAGACCATTGGTTGTGATATCTGATGTTGGTTGAGCAGTAGATGTCACATCTGAAGTTAATCCTTCTGTTTTTCCTGATTCAGTTGTCTTCTCTTCACTAGTTAGACCATTGGTTGTGATATCTGATGTTGGTAGAGGAGTAGATTTGATATCTGAGGTGATTCCCTCAGTTGTTCTCGATTCAGTTGTCTCCTCCTCAGTAGTTAGACCATTGGTTATGATATCTGATGTTGACGGCAGAATTGGTGTAACATCTGAGGTGAATCCTTCAGTTGTACCTGATTCAGTTGTCTCCTCCTCGGTAGTCAGACCATTGGTTGTGATATCTGCTGTTGGTAGAGCAGTAGATGTCATATCTGAGGTGAATCCCTCAGTTGTTCCCGATTCAGTTGTCTCCTCCTCAGTAGTTAGACCATTGGTTGTGATATCTGATGTTGACGGCAGAGTTGATGTAACATCTGAGGTGAATCCCTCAGTTGTTCTTGATTCAGTTGTCTCCTCCTCAGTAATTAGACCATTGGTGGTGATATCTGATGTTGACGGCAGAGTTGATGTAACATCTGAGGTGAATCCCTCAGTTGTTGCTAATTCAGTTGTCTTCTCCTTGGTAGTTAGACCATTGGTTGTGATATGTGATGTTGGTAGAGCAGTAGATGACATATCTGAGGTGATTCCTCCAGTTGTTTCTAATTGAGTTGTCTCCCCCTCAGTTGTCAGACCATTGGTGGTGATATCTGTTGTTAAGGAAGCAGTTGATATAACATCTGACGTAATTTCCTCAGTTGTTCCTGATTCAGTTGTCTCCTCCATAGTAGTTAGACCATTGGTTGTGATATCTGATGTTGGTATAGCAGTAGATGTTATATCTGAAGTGAATTCCTCAGTTGTTCCCGAATCAGTTGTCTCCTCCTCAGTAGTAAGACCATAAGTTGTGATATCTGATGTTAGTAGAGGAGTAGATTTGATATCTGAGGTGATTCCCTCAGTTGTTCCCGATTCAGTTGTCTCCTCCTCAGTAGTTAGACCATTGTTTATGATATCTGATGTTGACGGTAGAATTGATGTAACATCTGACGTAATTTCCTCAGTTGTTCCTGATTCAGTTGTCTCCTCGATAGTAGTTAGACCATTGGTTGTGATATCTGATGTTGGTATAGCAGTAGATGTTATATCTGAAGTGAATTCCTCAGTTGTTCCCGAATCAGTTGTCTCCTCCTCAGTAGTAAGACCATTAGTTGTGATATCTGATGTTAGTAGAGGAGTAGATTTGATATCTGAGGTGATTCCCTCAGTTGTTCCCGATTCAGTTGTCTCCTCCTCAGTAGTTAGACCATTGGTTATGATATCTGATGTTGACGGTAGAATTGATGTAACATCTGAGGTGAATCCTTCAGTTGTACCTGATTCAGTTGTCTCTTCCTCGGTAGTCATACCATTGGTTGTGATATCTGCTGTTGGTAGAGCAGTAGATGTCATATCTGAGGTGAATCCTTCTGTTGTTCCTGATTCAGTTGTCTCCTCCTGAGTAGTTAGACCATTGGTGGTGATATTTGATGTTGATGGCAGAGTTGGTGGAACATCTGAGGTGAATCCCTCAGTTGTTCCTAATTCAGTTGTCTTCTCCTTGGTAGTTAGACCATTGGTTGTGATATATGATGTTGGTAGAGAAGTAGATGTCATATCTGAGGTGAATCCTTCTGTTGTTCCTGATTCAGTTGTCTCCTCCTGAGTAGTTAGACCATTGGTGGTGATATTTGATGTTGATGGCAGAGTTGATGTAACATCTGAGGTGAATCCCTCAGTTGTTCCTAATTCAGTTGTCTTCTCCTTGGTAGTTAGACCATTGATTGTGATATCTGATGTTGGTATAGCAGTAGATGTCATATCTGAGGTGATTCCTCCAGTTGTTCCTAATTGAGTTGTCTCTCCCTCAGTAGTTAGACCATTGGTTGAGATATCTGATGTTGGTATAGCAGTAGATGTTATATCTGAAGTGAATCCCTCATTTGTTCCCGATTCAGTCGTCTTCTCCTCAGTAGTTAGACCATTGGTTGTAATATATGTTGTTAAGGAAGCAGTTGATGTAACATCTGAGATTATTCCCTCAGTTGTTCCCGATTCAGTTGTCTCCTCCTTAGTAGTTAGACCATTGGTTGTGATATCTGTTGTTAAGGAAGCAGTTGATGTAACATCTGAGGTAATTCCCGCAGTTGTTCCTGATTCAGTTGTCTCCTCCTCAGTTGTCAGACCATTGGTGGTGATATCTGTTGTTAAGGAAGCAGTTGATGTAACATCTGAGGTAATTCCCGCAGTTGTTCCTGATTCAGTTGTCTCCTCCTTAGTAGTTAGACCATTGGTTGTGATATCTGTTGTTAAGGAAGCAGTTGATGTAACATCTGAGGTAATTCCCGCAGTTGTTCCTGATTCAGTTGTCTCCTCCTCAGTTGTCAGACCATTGGTGGTGATATCTGTTGTTAAGGAAGCAGTTGATGTAACATCTGAGGTTATTCCCTCAGTTGTTCCCGATTCAGTTGTCTCCTCCTTAGTAGTTAGACCATTGGTTGTGATATCTGATGTTGGTAGAGCAGTAGATGTCATATCTGAGGTGAATCCTTCTGTTGTTCCTGATTCAGTTGTCTCCTCATCAGTAGTTAGACCATTGGTGGTGATATCTGATGTTGACGGCAGAGTTGATGTAACATCTGAGGTGAATCCCACAGTTGTTCCCGATTTAGTTGTCTCCTCCTCAGTAGTCAGACCATTGGTTGTGATATCTGATGTTGGTAGAGCAGTAGATGTCATATCTGAGGTGAATCCTTCTGTTGTTCCTGATTCAGTTGTCTCCTCATCAGTAGTTAGACCATTGGTGGTGATATCTGATGTTGACGGCAGAGTTGATGTAACATCTGAGGTGAATCCCACAGTTGTTCCTGATTTAGTTGTCTCCTCCTCAGTAGTCAGACCATTGGTTGTGATATCTGATGTTGGTAGAGCAGTTGATGTAACATCTGAGGTGAATCCCTCAGTTGTTCCTGATTCAGTTGTCTCCTCCTCAGTAGTCAGACCATTGGTTGTGATATCTGATGTTGGTAGAGCAGTAGATGTTATATCTGAAGTGAATTCCTCATTTGTTCCTGATTCAGTTGTCTCCTCCTCAGTATTCATACCATTGGTTGTGATATCTGATGTTGGTAGAGCAGTAGAAGTAACATCTGAGGTGAATCCCTCAGTTGTTCCTAATTCAGTTGTCTTCTCCTTGGTAGTTAGACCATTGGTTGTGATATATGATGTTGGTAGAGAAGTAGATGTCATATCTGAGGTGAATCCTTCTGTTGTTCCTGATTCAGTTGTCTCCTCCTGAGTAGTTAGACCATTGGTGGTGATATTTGATGTTGATGGCAGAGTTGATGTAACATCTGAGGTGAATCCCTCAGTTGTTCCTAATTCAGTTGTCTTCTCCTTGGTAGTTAGACCATTGATTGTGATATCTGATGTTGGTATAGCAGTAGATGTCATATCTGAGGTGATTCCTCCAGTTGTTCCTAATTGAGTTGTCTCTCCCTCAGTAGTTAGACCATTGGTTGAGATATCTGATGTTGGTATAGCAGTAGATGTTATATCTGAAGTGAATCCCTCATTTGTTCCCGATTCAGTCGTCTTCTCCTCAGTAGTTAGACCATTGGTTGTAATATATGTTGTTAAGGAAGCAGTTGATGTAACATCTGAGATTATTCCCTCAGTTGTTCCCGATTCAGTTGTCTCCTCCTTAGTAGTTAGACCATTGGTTGTGATATCTGTTGTTAAGGAAGCAGTTGATGTAACATCTGAGGTAATTCCCGCAGTTGTTCCTGATTCAGTTGTCTCCTCCTCAGTTGTCAGACCATTGGTGGTGATATCTGTTGTTAAGGAAGCAGTTGATGTAACATCTGAGGTAATTCCCGCAGTTGTTCCTGATTCAGTTGTCTCCTCCTTAGTAGTTAGACCATTGGTTGTGATATCTGTTGTTAAGGAAGCAGTTGATGTAACATCTGAGGTAATTCCCGCAGTTGTTCCTGATTCAGTTGTCTCCTCCTCAGTTGTCAGACCATTGGTGGTGATATCTGTTGTTAAGGAAGCAGTTGATGTAACATCTGAGGTTATTCCCTCAGTTGTTCCCGATTCAGTTGTCTCCTCCTTAGTAGTTAGACCATTGGTTGTGATATCTGATGTTGGTAGAGCAGTAGATGTCATATCTGAGGTGAATCCTTCTGTTGTTCCTGATTCAGTTGTCTCCTCATCAGTAGTTAGACCATTGGTGGTGATATCTGATGTTGACGGCAGAGTTGATGTAACATCTGAGGTGAATCCCACAGTTGTTCCCGATTTAGTTGTCTCCTCCTCAGTAGTCAGACCATTGGTTGTGATATCTGATGTTGGTAGAGCAGTAGATGTCATATCTGAGGTGAATCCTTCTGTTGTTCCTGATTCAGTTGTCTCCTCATCAGTAGTTAGACCATTGGTGGTGATATCTGATGTTGACGGCAGAGTTGATGTAACATCTGAGGTGAATCCCACAGTTGTTCCCGATTTAGTTGTCTCCTCCTCAGTAGTCAGACCATTGGTTGTGATATCTGATGTTGGTAGAGCAGTTGATGTAACATCTGAGGTGAATCCCTCAGTTGTTCCTGATTCAGTTGTCTCCTCCTCAGTAGTCAGACCATTGGTTGTGATATCTGATGTTGGTAGAGCAGTAGATGTTATATCTGAAGTGAATTCCTCATTTGTTCCTGATTCAGTTGTCTCCTCCTCAGTATTCATACCATTGGTTGTGATATCTGATGTTGGTAGAGCAGTAGAAGTAACATCTGAGGTGAATCCCTTACTTGTTGCTAATTCAGTCGTCTTCTCCTCGGTAGTTAGACCATTGGTTGTGATATCTGATGTTGGTAGAGCAGTAGATGTCATATCTGAGGTGATTCCTCCAGTTGTTCCTAATTGAGTTGTCTCCCCCTCAGTAGTTAGACCATTGGTTGTGATATCTGAAGTTGACAGCCCAGTTGATGTAACATCTGAGGTGAATCCCTCAGTTGTTCCTGATTCAGTTGTCTCCTCCTCAGTAGTCAGACCATTGGTGGTGATATCTGAAGTTGACGGCCCAGTTGATGTAACATCTGAGGTGAATCCCTCAGTTGTTCCTGATTCAGTTGTCTCCTCCTTAGTAGTCAGACCATTGGTGGTGATATCTGTTAAGGAAGCAGTTGATGTTACATCTGAGGTAATTCCTTCAGTTGTTCCCAATTCAGTTGTCTCCTCCTCGGTAGTCAGACCATTGGTGGTGATATCTGATGTTGGTAGAGCAGTAGATGTCATATCTGAGGTGATTCCTCCAGTTGTTCCTAATTGAGTTGTCTCCCCCTCAGTAGTTAGCCCATTGGTTGTGATATCTGAAGTTGACGGCCCAGTTGATGTAACATCTGAGGTGAATCCCTCAGTTGTTCCTGATTCAGTTGTCTCCTCCTCAGTAGTCAGACCATTGGTGGTGATATCTGAAGTTGACGGCCCAGTTGATGTAACATCTGAGGTGAATCCCTCAGTTGTTCCTGATTCAGTTGTCTCCTCCTTAGTAGTCAGACCATTGGTGGTGATATCTGTTAAGGAAGCAGTAGATGTTACATCTGAGGTAATTCCTTCAGTTGTTCCCAATTCAGTTGTCTCCTCCTCGGTAGTCAGACCATTGGTGGTGATATCTGATGTTGGTAGAGCAGTAGATGTCACATCTGAGGTGAATCCTTCAGTTGTTCCTGATTTAGTTGATTTCTCCTCAGTAGTCCTTGATCCTGGCTCTGTTGATTCTGCACCAGTACTCAAACCAGAGGTTGTTAATCCTGAAGTTGTGGCCTGCTCTGTTGTCTCTACCCCAGTACTCAAACCAGAGGTTGTGAATCCTGAAGTAGTCGGAGATCGTGATGTTACATCAGAAGTCGATAATTCACTTGTTGTTGACTCTGTGGTATCTGCACCAGTACTCAAACCAGAGGTTGTGAATCCTTCAGTTGTGGCTTGCTCTGTTGATTCTGCAACAGTACTCAAACCAGAGGTTGTGAATCCTGAAGTAGTAGGAGATTGTGATGTTACATCAGAAGTCGATAATTCACTTGTTGTTGACTCTGTCGTATCTGCACCAGTACTCATTTCCATAGATGACTGAGTGGTTGCTGCAGTTGCTGAGATACCTCCTGTACCAACTGTTGTGGTTGAACCTTGAACACTTGTGGTAGTATCCTCAGTAAATTGGACAGTTGATTCAGGGTCAGTTACAGAATTCTCAGAAGTTACATCAATCAAGGTAGACGAAAGAATAACAGTGCCAGTTGAGAGCTCTGTGGAAGTACTCATCTGTGAGGTATATTCCCCAGGGGTTGATGTTACAAATGGTAAGTTATTGGTGGTTTGAATTTGTGAGGTGACTGACGTATCTGTAGTCAAGACCTGACTTGCCATAGAAAATGTAGAAGTTTCTAGAGGAACAGCTGTAGTTACACTGCTTAATGATGAGCCAGCACCATCTGAAGTGTAGAGATCTGGAATAGGACAGATTAAAAAGGGGAAAACAGCTTTACAATTTGATGCAAGATTCATTATGCAAACATGACAAAAGTATTAATATATCAATGGGTAAGCTAGAATGTAATACGAAAGTGGGGATCAATTGAAAAACTAATCTTGAATAAGCAATATAAGTACTGAAATGAAAATGTTGTGGTTGAGTGCATATGTCACCGGACTGCGGATCACAAGATCTGCGGTCCGAGTCACGCCGCGGCACTAATGTCCTTTGGCAAGACATTAATCTACATTTGCCACACTCAACCCAGGTGTGGTAAATAGGTACCGAGTAGAATTATTCCTAGTCATGCACTGTCGCTGATAAAAGGTGACGGAGCTAAAGCTAGGGTAATAATTTCCAGAGCACTTTGGAAGTGCATAGGGACGTGATAATGTGATATGTTCTATACAAGAACGGAATATTATTATTATTATCTTTATTTTCTCTAGATACAAATGGATCACCTGTTTATGACTTAAGTAATAAAGGAATCATCCATTAAAGTGTGTACATTTGAGAAATATGATTTCTATATTAAATCACCACTGGTGTTTGTTAGAGGGGTGGAAACATAAAATCAAAGCCATACTAAATAATAGTTCATTGTTATCAGTGTCTACTATTGATTTAGACTGCTAGCTGAATCAAAACAGCTACTTGAAAGCACTACCTTGTGATAAGTTTGACTTTACCTTGGGTAGTGACTCCAGAGGAAGCAATTTCCACATTGGTAGTAACAGCCAGGACAGTTGTCTCTTCAGCTCCAGTAGTCATTACTACAATCATAGCTGATGTTAATGTTGACTCTGGCATGGTCTGTGTGGTCTCAGCTGCAGTCCCTGTTGGACTTGAAGGTTCATTTGTTTGTGTTAAGATTTGTTGGCTAGTTTGACTCTGTGCGATACTTTCTGTCATGGATGCCTGATCAGATGTGCTTTCTGCCAGAGTCGTTGCATCTGAAAAGACAGTTTCGGTTGTCACTCTTGTTGTTTCAGGCAAAGAACTTGTTTCAGTTGTACCCATATTTAAAGTTGTAACTTTAGAAGAAATGTCAGTTTGACTTGTAGCATCTGAACTGACAGCTTCTGTAGACACACTTGTTGTCTCAGGCAAAGTAGCTATTTCATTTGTGCTCATATCTGAAGAAATCACAACTGTAGACTGCACTTGTATTGTTGAAGAATCAAATGTTGTTTCTATATCCTCAGATATTGCATTGGTTGTTCCAGAAAGAGTTGTAGCTTCCTCTGTAAAAGAACCTGTCAGTTCATCTGAACTACTTTCTTGACTTGCTTCAGTCGTAGGCACATTACTTCCTGTAGTATCGGTAGTGCTTATATCTGATGTTGAGATAAGGGTTGTGTCCATTTGAACTGAGGTTTCTACAAATGTTGTGTCTGCATCTTCAGATATTACACTTGTTGCTACTGACAATGTTGTTGCTTCAATTGTGGATGCAAAATCTGTGCTCTCCTCGCTACTTGTTCCCATCTGGCTGGTAAGAACCAATGTTGTAGCTTCATTTTCAGTCGTCTCTGAATCAGTCTGCATTGATAAAATTTCACTTGTTCCCCCATCTGTGGTGGCTTCAAATGTTGCACTAATAGAGACATTGTTAGATACAGACGATACTACTTGGGCTGTTGTCTCTGCAGCTGTTGAATGACCCTCTGTAATGTCTATTTGGACAGTTGTTTCAACTTCCGTTATTTCAGAGACTGAACTGTCACTTGAGCTAGTTCTTTCTGTTGTTTCACTACTTATGGTACTTTCAACATATGTTGTTGCTTCCTCGAAAGTTGTGGACTCTACGGTAGTTTCAGCCACACTTTGCTGGAGTTTTCTTCCTACACGAAACACATCATCTGAACATTCTGGAATTAAGCAAACAGAAAGGAGCAGAAATATTAAGGCGAAAAGATTGATAACTTTTCCACGACATAATCAATACAATTGAATACATGGTAACAACGAAACATATTAAACATATTAAACAGAATATTTGTTTCTGGCTTGTAATACATATTAAAGGGATTGGGTATTAATTTTGTCTCAGATTCTGAAACAAAATCCTGGATTTAGCTCATGCTGTAAAGTAATTATAAACCTTTAGGTCAGTCAGAAACCCCATGATTTTTATAAGCCGATCTCCTGTCTGATTATCAAGATATTCATGATTGGAAATCGAAATCAAATTTTGCATTTTCATAACGGTTTTCATAATACTACAGTCTATTGGGGGACCATTGAGTATGGTAAAACCGGTCACTCAAAGAATTTTACTTTTTTGAGGCACTTCATGATCATTTTGAAGCGCAATTTTTTAGGGCTTCAATATTACACCATATCACAAACACTGATAACACGTAGGGCCATGCATCTCAGATTTTACATTATTAAACGATGCCTTTAACATCTATTCAATTTGAAATGGATGTGTTTGCAGAATATATGGTAGCTCTATTCAGATATGGGTTCTATATAGTACTCAAAGTTTTGCCTTCAAACACGATCTGTTAAAAATTTGGCCTGCCATAATCAAAATCAAACATGTCTCCCACTGTATACACAATCATCATGATCAAGTGATCTGTCAGTTCATGACAGGTTCAGTGACCCCATCAGAATTCTACATCAAGTGTCTCTCCAAGTACCTCGGTCTTGAATGAGCCATCCCTAAATTTTCCCTAAATCATTTTTAAATGCAGGAACAAACAACTTGAGTACAAAGATATCATATTTGCAGGTGCACAAATATTCATATATTTCCAGACATGTTTGCAGAGCATGTGCCATCACTATTTCATAAGAGGTTAGTCTATTTATCATTTGAAAGAAAACTGATTTTTGTTCAAACAGTTTGTTAATCATCTTTACCTGTCACAATAAAATATCAAACTCAAACACGTCTTGCAATGTTTAAACAGATATTTTTGTTCAATTATCTCCCATGAATCAGAAATCTAACACTTTGCAGACCAGGTGCATATATTCCTTGAAGAATTTGCAGATCATGAATCACTTCTTTTCTTTGTTCATGTTAACAATCATTGAAAAAGAGAATAACAAATTTACTTACTGTATGCAATCTAAAACTGCTTTAACTCAGCAGTCTTATTAGATAATGTTATAATGCATTTGTATGATTATCTTTGTCCTGTCTCTCAAGGATTTGCCACCATTTTTGCGCTATAAGCACTAAACTATTGACAAAATGACTTGTGGATTACCTTCCAATACGCCAAATAATTCTTAACGCATTCCTTGAACAGGAGCAG